>PVHY01012910.1:0-42920 GCA_004024945.1 Uropsilus gracilis | reverse complement strand
AAGAAGAAGAAGAAGAAGAAGAAGAAGAAGAAGAAGAAGAAGAAGAAGAAGAAGAAGAAGAAGAAGAAGAAGAAGAAGAAGAAGAAGAAGAAGAAGAAGAAGAAGAAGAAGAAGAAGAAGAAGAAGAAGAAGGAGGAGGAGGCAGCCAGTGCTGCTCTGTTGCTATTCAAGAGTGCAAGTCCGCAGCCAGGGAAAAAGGACAGAGTTCCAGAAAAAGAAAAGACCAGTGGGCCAAACATGGACCAACAGCTTGCAGTGAGAGGATGTGGAGTGACCAGAGCAGGGAAGATGGAAACGGGGTTGGGAATAAGGGGTACAATACGGAAGGGAGAGCCAAACTTAAGGAGAACGACAGGCATACGTGACCAGTTTGAAAATTACCAAATAAAAAAATTAATAAATAAGGCAAAAGCTGCCTCTCCTCCCCACCCACCCCCAGCCCCACCCCCCTCCCATCCCCACCCCCTGGTCCTGCACACTTGCCTGGCCTGGGCTGAGCCCCAGATGGCCCTGAACAAGCTCCTTGTGCCTGTAGCACCCTCCCCAGCCAGCGCCCTCCCTCCCACAAGCTATGGCCTGGCCCCTGAGGCACTCTGTTTGCAACCATGAATTAATCAGATATATAACACATTAACACAGATTAGTTTATTTGGCACCTCTCCCAGGTAACATCTTAACCCAGTTAAAAATGCCTGTCTGTGGAAGATTCCGAAGAAGTGATCCTAATGAAATCTGATAATAGGAAGGTCGAAGGGGGGGAATATTCGAGCTTTGGAAGCCTTTTCAACACCTTTCTGTTTCTCAGCGACAGCTGGACGCTTGCCACATTTTCAACACAGGACCCACTTTGGACTCTCTGCTTGATTTGTTCAAATTAGTTCCACTTGAGAACGAACTAGAGAGAACACAGAGTAACCTGAAATCCTTTTTGGACCAAAACAGTCTATGGATAAATAAATATAAAAATTTGAGATGAGCCTGGAAATAAACTCAGGTCCATAGCCTGAAAGAAATCAAAATGATTTATTTGTGACTGTGTTTTCTTTTTTCTCTGACTGGCTTTGCAAGGAATCCATGTTCATCAGGTAACTCAGAGATGTCATCTTCAGGCAAACGCTATGCTATTATCAGGTAAGAAGAAAAGCTGGTCAGGAATTACAGAATGTCAATTGATGGGCTCAGGTGCAAAGAACCAATGTCAAAGTTTTGGAGAAAGTAGAGTTTTGAAGACTCTTGGAAAAGAAATCACTGGACTTTATATTTGGTTATTTAAATAAATGTGTGGTCAGAAGGGTTCAGTTACTTAGTCGATGGAGAGAGAGATGTAAATATAGAAATTCTAGCATCTAGGAAATACCAGTCCTACATCAGACTATAAATGCTTCATGGACAGAGTCTACCAGTTTAATTGTCTTGCCACAAGCTTTTGGTTCTGCTCTCCACAGCCCAGGAGCACACTTAAATGCTGGTGCTTACCTGAGTCCAAGAAGCCATGGTTCTCAATCTATTATACTCCAGCTTGTCCTATTTTACCTGAAGGACTTTTCCAATTAGAATGTTGTAATCGGAAGTTAATCAGGCAGAACATTCATAACACTGTCTATAATTTTACCAGAAAAAAATATTTATTCTAAGATATTAAGACCTTTTTTAGTCTTTCTGTCTTTTGCATCTTTATAGCATTGAGCATTTTAATTAATGAAAAATTTTTAAAGCATAATTATGCAAATGCTATAAGTTTTTTTTTTTTTTCAGAAATATTACTAGAAAGGCATTCTTGACTTTTTAAAAAAATTTTTTGAATCTTCTACTTGGGTAAAATCTTCCTTGACTCAAACACTCAATTTATCAGATCATTTCTGGTAATTTTAACAAAAACAAGCAAAAAAAAGAATAAAATTATGTTTTGGAAATGTATTTTTTTAAAGGAAAATGTGATTCAACTTTTGTTCCTTTTAATATAGCTATAGGACTAAATAATAACAGAGCTCTTAAAACACTGAAAGACACTAAAATCCTAAACAAAATCAGAAACTTAGACATTATCTATTCTTGCATCTTCATTTTATAGATGAGGAAACTGGGAAAAACAATGCTAAAAATGAGTTATCTGAAAAGTTATAACTTTTCCTAGAAATAAAACCAGGGCTACCTTTTGGTTGGGTGTGCCCTAAATTCCAGGATTGCTTTGAAATTGGCAGGCAAGGTCTCAAAAATGTTGAAAAGATATTCTTCTGCGTGTCATGAAGGTGACCAGCAGTGTTAATAAAGTGAACATCTCTTGCTCAATCAATTATAATTTCTTCTAAGAATCCCTTGTCTGCACCCAGCAGTCTTTTAGAAACCTGAACACTTATTTATTCATTAGATATTACAGTCTTAAAGGAGACAGGAACAAATGTGGGAAAACGTTCACAGAGAATGCAAAGAAGTACACGGTGTCTCAGGATTAGTCAAACGTGAATAGGAGGTATTGCCAGGCTCCCTCCTGGAAAGCTGATGTTAAAACTAGACTCAGTAGAATTATGAACAAGAGGAAAGGGAAAGATAGTCCTATGGCAGTAACTTACCGTTACTAATCTGCTTTGAACCACCACCACCCCCTTAAATCTTTTGCTACAAACAACTGCAGTTTCTCCAAAGAAGCAAAAATCACCTCTTCATTTTGACCCATGGTGATGTCTTGGCATTAAATGCTCCTTCTAGGACATGCCCAAGAACATACCTTCTCAGCCCATTTTGTACCAAGCATCTCACAATCGAGTGAAGCATAGATTAGGAAAATCAGTAGTGTGTGTTTTAGGTAAAGTGCAATCCCTAAAATCAGAAAAGTGTCCTTGTGATAGAAAACTCTTTGATTATCCTTGGGGTGAGGAAGGGGCTGGTTTGCAAACTGCCTCCCCTGGAAGAGCTCATCAGTCCCTCTGCAACTGATCCAGGACCTGGAACCTCCACTCAGAGTAAGGACAATTCTGAGCCACCTTCACAGCCTGTAGCAAAGAAAAGTAGCTACATTTGGTGATACGTGGTGATGAGACAGTCATTCAATACACAAGCTCGTCTCATCCTCAAAGCAAAGTGGATGGTGTCACCCTCGGTTATCACCTAGATAAACAAAGGTTCTTCTGGCTGCAAAAACATGTACAGGTGGCACCGGAAGTTAGTGTGAACGTTGGGACGTGGAGTCAGTTCAGAGCCTGAACTTTGCACAAGAATCACTGTCTCCTTGGGAGTCACTCAAGGTGATGAGGAAGCCAAGAGTAGGACATATTCCCTGTTGAGCTCTTCACTCAGCTCATTAGGAATCATGCCAACAAGTGACTGAATAATTCGAAAAGAGAGCTTCTGGGGTGACAGTTGGACCCAGGGGAAGCCTGACATATTGTGAACTCCTAAAGATGAGGGCCAAGTCATCCATGTGCCCTGAGGAACTTGAGAGAGCATCTTTCCTGCCTACCCACCATTTTCGGCAGCTATTTAAATTAATGACTCCTCTCCACGATTGTCTTTGTGATGTGATATTTTTATCCAAGCTACTTTAATTTTGTCAGTATTATTCATTTAGCTTGCCTTTTAGTCTCCTTCTTTCTGAAATGGTATTGAAGATAAAATTTGATGTTAAGACTGATGTTGGGAAGGCTCAGAGGTGGTGAGGAGTGTTCTGGGACCAGGGGTGCCTGGCAATCCCTGGTGCAGGCAAGGTCTGTGGTGGGATGAGCAGTACCCCGATTATCCATGGAATCTTCCTAAGTAATTGAGTGTTTTTCCTTGGAATGAATCTTTGAGTCCAATCTAGACTCTAGTTCAAGCTTTCTTGGCCATGCTCATCATCACCAAGTAGGACAACTTACAGCAAAGTATGTCCTGATGTAGATCAACAACATTCTAGAAAAGGGGGACTGGCAGAATTTGCTTTTTCTGCATATTTTATTATATATACATATATATATTACATCATTGTCTACCCCAAGGTTCTCCCACCACCTTATCACCCAAAAACCATCTTAATCTCTTGTGCTCATCCCTCCCCTGATTTTACCCTCCTCCCCCTCTCTTGCTCTCTGCTTCAGTTCTGTTGGCAGCTTTGCATTTTTCTTGTCCATTTATTTGCTGGTTTTCCCTAATGAGACTATCCAGTATTTCTCTTTTTCTTCCTGGCTTATTTCCACTAACATGATTCCTTCTGGCTCCATCCATGTTGCTGCAAATGACATCATTTTGTCTTTTTGATGGCCAAATAATATTCTATTGTGTACATAGACCACAACTTTCTGACCCATTCGTCTGTTTTGTGGCATTTGGGTTGTTTCCATGTCCTGGCTATTGTAAATAGCACTATTCTGAATATTCATCACAAAGGAAATGGAAACTCAAAATGAACCCAGAAATGAAAGCAATAGCAATGACATGCTACTAAATTTAAAAAAGATATTTTTTTAAGATTCGATGGCAAACAGTTTACAGCTTGACTTTCCTTACAGATGGACAAGCGAAACCTCACAACAGCCAGAGTTATGCTTCATTCCTAAGTGGTGCTTCTTTTAATGTTGCTAATGTTCTGCTCATAAAACCTCTGAGGACTGAGACCCCATGTAGGTAGTTTACTGCTGTTTCAAATACAACCTGTAATAAAGTTAATCAGCCACACATTTAACAACATACATGTGGTAATTATTATGGCACTGCATAGTAATTGGATATTAAGATTAAATGATTCACATAAATTAAGGAAAAATGGAAAAGTCACATCACCCCTTCTCTATGTCACTGATTGCCAAATGCCCCTGTACTGGTCACTTATATCTAAATCACCTGGAAAACTTGAATAAATGATTAATCCCCCTCCTCTGGAGAGTCAAGTTCAGTAGATCTTGGTTTAAAGGAAGGCTAGGCAACACACCTAGGATTTCAAGTTCAAATACCTTCATAGGCAAGGCAAGGAAATTTGTGTCTATAATGTCTTTTAACCTGAGTAAATATGTGAATAAGAAAATAAATATTCCATTTAAAGGCATTAACGTGGAGAATATTTTTAAACACTGTGAGTCCACTCCACACCCTTCTTCCACAAATTCTTGGAAAACATATCTGTGTGCTGAATCGAGGATGACAGTTAGCAACCTCTGTGAACCATGCCTATTGTCCATGTCTTAGGAGTTTGTCAGGATGTGAAACAGAAGTTCTTTCTGTTGTGTGTGGTCATGGCCTTCTCCCATTATATCCAATCCCAAGTCACTGCTAACCTGACATGTTCACTAACTCTTCATTCTGTACCTTTCATTGGGCACCTAAGATATTTCAGGCACTTGCTTCGGCCCTAGAAACACAAATTAAATAAGACCAGGAGTTCACTGTTTGAAGGGATAGGTTTCAAAACGATTCTGATGTTCAAAATGGCAGGGAAATATTTCTTGAAGTCAGAGTATAAAAACTGATTTTTCACTGTCCAGATGCTGAGGAAATAGGCCTCCAGGAGAATGCATTTGGAGTCTCCCTCATCCTAGCTCCCACATCCATAGCCACACAGAGGACAGATGGACATCCAGTGCCCTGCCACTCTCAGGAGCAGACATTACCTCATGCTACATGGCTTTCCTGTTCAGGGTGGCTTCAAGAGAAATGGGGTTTCCAGGACCTTCCATCCTGCCAGTAGTTTGTGATCTATTTGCAATGGTGCATTTCTGGGGCTCTCTATTAAGTGACATTTATAAGGTGTCCTTCTCTTGCTTGAATCAAAAGATACTGAGATTTCTTTTATCTTCTGCTCCCCCGGTCAGTGCTTCCTACTTAGATGGCTAAAATCTTGAGCAAGTCACTCAATTCCATTTCTGCACTCACGATTTCGCTAGTGAAATGCAAACTCCCCTGGGTAATTCCAAGCAGTTTCTTTACCCAGAGATCATCTCTGGCCACAGAGCAGCTCAGCTGCAACCCGGGCTGTGTGCGCTGCATAATACTGTAACATTTTCAGAGTCAGGGAAGATTTATTCAGTGATCAACTGCTTCAGCATCCTGAATCACTCCAGAGACAGTCTGTTAAAGAGGGGACCTTGAGGGAGCTGAAAATGTAAGCAAGAAGTGAAATAATCCTCTTTCCTTTTTAACCCCTTAAGCACCATAAAGAAACAGCATTCATTTTTACATGCATGAGGGGAAATGTCTCAAATTAAATCCCTCAAAATTTTAAGCTTGCTTATCTACAGAAGGTGAAATTTAAGATCATTTTATGGATTTTTTTTGGCTAATCTATATTTTCTACAATAAACTTTAATTCTCTAGCAATAAAAATATCTTGAGATGCCTATCTATATACGATACTTCAAAATGTTTTCTAAGGGGGAAAAAGACATCATTAGCTACCTCAGGAAAGGGTCAGAATTTGAAATAAGAGCACAATATTCACCAAAAAAAAATAAATTATGATAAAATGGTTAACTATAATAAGAAAGTAGTAAGACATAGAAAATTTTTATTTGAAATCAATACAAGTCAGGAATTGCTACTACCGTCATTTCACACTAACCTTTAGAGAAAAGCAGTTCAACTTCTCACAATTTGTGTTGAAATTCAGCACTAACAATGACCTGCGAGTGTGGGTGAAAAAAACAGAATGTCACGCACACAGCTCCCTGAGACCCTTCCAAGTGAATTCGCTACAGCACAAATGCCAGCAGTCTTGTTACTGACTGAATGAAAACCAGGGGCAGATGCTAGAAGTCTCCATGTACCCCCCGTCTGTCCACTTGGAGATCACAGAGGTCTCGTAGAAGGAGGTCACCCCCTGAATAACCTTGAGACTCACGCAGAAGGTGAGATGGAGCTCTGACGTGCTAGAGCCAGACTGTATCCTGTGCACAACTACTTGGCTAGAATTCATCATCAGAGAAAACAAATTTACTCAGCCAGCCAGCTGGGCATTTGCTTATGTGATGGCAGGATTTTTCATTCTTTTGTCATTTGACCTCCTGGATAGACAGCCAAGACCGAAGTGTCTGCGAAAGTGTAGCTGAGAATGAAGAGCAGCGCTAACAGACAAGGTGGGCAAGCAGAGGGCTGAGCAGAGAGACCTGCTCCATCTGACTAAAGGGGAGGGGTGGATTTCAGATGGTCAGAAACCCTCTCCATAAGCAGATAGAAAGGGTGAGCTTATCCGTTTTAAATCCATGTCAGGAAGCCAGCATCCACAAACGGGGGGTTGTGGTTAGGCTTTGTCTATGAAAAGCAATCATGTGTACCACTAAGAAAAAAACCCTCACAAATAAGAAAACACCTAACCTAGGTCCTTTTGTGAATGACCTGAGACATTCCATTTCAACCTTTTCCTTCCTTTCACTGGAGTAAGAAAAACAGAAATAACTGACTTTGAAAAGCTAGGAGAAAGAGCATTCTGTTTAATGATTTTGCAGCCGTTGCTAGCAGGTGGCTATGAACCAGTATTTGGTTTTCAGTGATGATGCACACAGTCAACTAACCCAGAAAGTTAAAAACATAGAAGCCAAAGCTTAGATTTTTTTTCTATCAGTAATTATAAGAGAGAAAAATAAAGAGTTGAAAATTGTAAAAAGTCAGACAGGAAAGGCTGGGACGAAAGACAGATGCCCATATTCATAGAACCATTTTACTTTGACAGACTCTATACCTTTCTCAGTATAATTTGCTCTTTAGCCATCCGTGATCCTCCAGTGAGGAATGCACCAGGCAGTATCTCCCGATCTTGACAGGTCCTCCAAGGACAACTCTCAAAAATCAATGTGCCCTCTGAAATAGGGTGAAATGAAGATTTTGGCACTAGATACGTACATCTCCGTGCTTTAAGAGTTTTTAAAATCCCTTTAAAGGAAAGTTTCACCAACCTTACCAGATTTGATGCTGTTTTCTGGTTTTTTTAATCATATTCCATAATGAATTTAATACTTTTAAATAAAGGAATTAATGTTTTTATTAATTAAAATGAATATTAATATTAATAGGATTAATGTTTTTAAATAAAGGAAAAAAGAACAGAAAATGTGGAGGATGCTTAAAGAAAATGCACACAGATATCAGACTCTATCATCCCAACATCTCTCAAAGAGTAACATTGAAATATCTCCCAGAATAATCCACATCCTCTGAACTCAGTCTCTCTCTTATACACACACAATTGAGAGATGTCACCCATGAACAATACCACAGGTTCTGCATTCATTCATTTCTAAATGACATAAAATTTCATTGTAAGGATAACTAAATGTGTGCTTACATTGCAGATCTAGGCTCTTGTGTGAAGTGTACTAGCTGGAGAATGCAGCTATCTACAGCCAACTGTACTTCAGTCTCCAACCTCTCCTTGCAAGACACTCTGGACGTTCTAGATATTCCTTATAAATTTCCGACTCAACCTGGATGTTCATAGTTTTTCCTGCTTCTTAATTCTTGTCAAAAATAAGCTCTTTGGATACACTGACTTCATTCGGCTACGAAGTTGTGGTTTTAATTTCCATAGAAGCATGTGAATAAATAAAACACCATCATGTCAAGCTTGAGCAAATACACATAGCTCACAATATTTCCTCTTCTTTCCACCAGTCCACTTGGCAACCGCTTCATCCAGCAGCTATCCACAGCTGAGGGAAACTCCTCGAAGCCTCGTCCTTACCCGCGACACGTTACAGCATTTCACTGTGAGGGTGGCAGCGCTGGGTGACCCGTGCCATAACCCTCAGTGAAGTGAAAACCATTTCACTAGCTGTCTTTTCAACTGTGACAGGCCCTAGTCAAAAAACCAGAGAGTGTGACCTGCCAATCACAGGAGTGAGAGGCCCAAGGGCCATATGTCACACAATTCTGGAGTCCCTGCTGTCTCTCCATGCAAGTCATTCCCAGCCAGTAGCTGCCCGTACCCAGGAGCTGCAGAAAGCAGAGGATTTCCCAACTATGCATGTAACGTGTTTCTGCATCGACTTGGGGAACTTCAATGTGAAAATCATTTCCCTGGTGCTGCCTGTCATTGGCTGAGATGTAGGATCACGGGTTTGCTGGGTCCTGAATTCCCCAGAAAAGACTGTTGATCCAAATCCGAGAGAGAAGCAGAGTCTGCGTGTGGTCTTGGAGGAATACTGACCATCACCACACTCCAGGGAGCATGGACTGGGAACACAGACCACCTTGCTCCTTGCATGGAAACTCGTCCGAGCTGCTAGGACCCAGGGCAGAGGATCACAACCCCTCATCATCACCATCCTAGCTGCCAGCGCCAGCCTCGAATGAGAACACTCACTACCAAAGTGTGAAAAGCGCTGTACACCCACCACCATGGCTCTTCCTACTAACAATATCCCATTCTTTGTTTCTGCAAACTGGAAGCTGTTCTGCTTGTTTCCAAATGGCCTCCATGATGAAAGTGCTAGCATTGAAAGAGAACTTAGCCCTAGCCCTTGGCTGAAGGGCTTTTGAGGCAAGTAGATACTGAAACAGCTGCTCCCACACTCGTCATTCTATGGCTCTATTCACCCCACAATCTGACAATCTTGACAAAGGATCAGAATCACCTGGAAGGCCTCACCTCGGGAGGTGATTTAGTGCCTCAGGACTGAGCTGAGAGCTACAGTTTCCATCGATTTCCAGGTGATTCTGGTCCTTCCAGCCTAGAGCCCACTTTGTAAACAGCATGTCTCTAAAGAAAGAGGACTTCACTTGGATTTTAGAACAAGGATGAAAGAAGGTTTTCTTAAAGGAGAAAATATGGGCGGTGGGAAGAGAGGGAACCCCAAATCGTTGTGTCAGAGAACCACTAGCCTGTCACCCACACCCACTGTCTAACTTTCACTGCACTGAGAGCTGATTTGAGTCTCTGAGTAACCAGGTCACCAGTGCTGAATCTGGTTCCTCAATAACAACTACAACTGAAAATCCACTTCCTAGTCCCACGCTATGGTTTTCCGTGTAAAACGCTGCCAGTCTCTCAGCTCTTCACACTTGATCTCTTCAAGGAGAAGAGGCTCGGAGAGCCCACTCCACTCACTCCAATTGAAATGGGAGGACAGAGGAGGCCGGGTCAGGAGACAGAGCCGTCCGTGACACACACGTGGGTTTGCAAAGAACGGTGCATCCACGAACCTGGTTCAATGACTTGGCGGCTGTGCTGGCAATGATTTCTAGTGTCCTTGTTCCCCAGAAGGTCCTGGAGAAGCCTGATCCCCTATTTGATTTTTAGCAGCATCTGCTTCCGGTAGGCATCCAGTTTCACTTGTGTCTGGCAGAGACCACAGCAGCTCTTGCCCTGGAAGCGTGGGCCCGCTCCCAGGCCGGCATGGAAAATCTCCACTCTCTTTTTAGGACCATGTCCACATTCGATGTAAACTGACCAGCTGCCACCACTGCTGTTTAGTCCTCTCTCTGTTGGCCTAAAAGCAGAAGAATCTTTCCTCTTGAGTTTGTTGCGAAGATCCTGAAGAAGGGGGTGGGGAGGAAGATCATCAGACCCCAGCTCGTGAATGAACAACGGATGTCCATGTGCAGGAAATGAATGTTCATGCATTTGTTCTGAATTTGAGAAAAATTTGAAGACAGGAGGCTCAGTCCTAGCAGGGTTAATTGAGTTGGGCTCTTAGAGTTCAATGCCTTAGACATAATAGGCCCTTCACAAGGGTATGTTGAATTGGTTGAATTTTAATGACATATGCAATTTAGGTATTATTATTCATAACAGCTGACATAACCTAGGGCTTTCTTTCCCTAAAAAGAGAGTAAGAACCCACAGACATTAGACAGAGATGTGGTGAATTGATAATGGTCTGAATGAATTTCTTCCTGGTAACAGATATGTCTCAGGTATTAGAAAGTAGTGTCTGTATTAGTGATGAGACAGCTCTAGAGATTTCTAGAAATAGGTACCTCTACATAGCTCCAGTTTAACCATCACTGTTTGTACCTGTGGCTACAACAAAAGCACTGTTGGCGCATTCTTTGGTTAGGACAGATTTGCTACAGAGGTATTGACCATCGTCTCACTGATGCCCCAGTAGAAGCAGCATAAGACCTGAAGCTGTTAGGAGTCTAGTGTGGAATGAAGAAGAAATTGAGACAGAAGAGATCAATAGTGATCTGTGAGGCCAGCCCACAAAACGGGGATCCTGGGAAGCATGTCCACGTCCAACTTTAATAAAGTCGTGAAGCCCCTTATATATGCCAGCCAGGAAATGTTACAATGATGTCATGAGGAAGTAGCAAAGCATACATGACAAGCAGCAGGGAGAATGCGGGGATGCCTGATAACAGGAAAATTTACCTGTGGGGGCAACAGCCATCACCAATGGGTCATATGTCTCTTGGGACAGTCCAGAGAGGTTAGGAAGCTGGGTGACAGGTGAGAGATGTGCTATTGCCCACCCTCTCGTGTGCCAGAGGGGGCTAGAGAGATAGGAGGTGTTCCACTTATCTGAAGCTCCATCTTTCTACCTGCTTCCACGTTCCCCAGAACCTTTCCTTTAATTTACTTCTTAGTCGTGGGAAAGACAGAAAGATAAAGTTGGGAGTGGTGATGCATAGGCAAATGTGGAGGTGTCAGCACTCTGGGAAAGGGGTGTCTTACTTGTAATGTGTGTCAACTCCTGTGGCATAAGCTCTCCATGGTCAATTTAAGACCACCAGCAGTTTAACATGATGCCTGATTAAAAAAAAAAAAACAGCTCTTAAGAGTGCCTAGCATGTCACCAGATAAGGGAAAAGTCACATGTAGCAGAATCACTGCCTACTAGCTGAGAGAATTGTCCTTGCCCTGAAGAAAAAGGATGAAAATATTGACATATGAGGGAAGAGAGGAGGACAACTGTTTTTTGAAGTTGGGTAACATGATCTAACGCAACGTACCAGCATCCAGAAGTGACCAGGTCACTAACACCAGGTCCACAAGCCACACAAACAGTCACGGGAGTCACAACAAGTCTCTGGCATGTCATCCTGAAGGCTGAGTGGGATTCTCACCATGATTTTGGCTCCTACTTCCAATCCCGAGATTCCACCACCTGACACACACTTGTAATGGCCAAGCACAGCATGATAGTGACCCAACTGACCAGGATGGGAAGGCATAGTGTGGTGTGACTTGGAAGCTCTGAGGTAGGTCTGGAGAGGCCAAATATTATCCTTGCTTCTTTACTGAATGAATCTGAGAAAAATCATCAACTTCTCGAAGCTTCAGTTTGCCTCATCCATAATCGAAATAATCCCTGGACTTGATTCTGGCTCTGAAACATTAGGCTTCCAAGTGGAATAGTTTTGCCTCTAATCACTTTCATGGTTCCGAGTTGAAAACAATGCTCCCTGCAAAGCACTGGTGGAAATGCAAGCCCAGCTGGACTCTTATTTTCTCCAGACTTTAGCACTGAATCTGACCGTGTTCCACTCAGTGCAAATGTCAGTGAGAACCAGTCAGGAGTCGGAGAGAAAGAGCACCCCCATGTCAACTTCTATCAAATGGTCTCAGTCATGGGGGGCTGGAAGTTACCTCAGTTACCCCGCACCACCCTGGAGTGTTCTTGAGTGACTGAGCTTCAGGCTAATCAGTGCCAGCATTTCCCCCCCAGTGGCTTAGGATGGCTCTGATAGGGCGGGTCTACACGGTCCCTTGTCAGCGTAGACACGTGTCCTCTTTGGTGTGTAGCGTTATTTGACAAGGTAACCTGGAGTAACTGTTTTGGTTAACCTTTATTTTTTACTTTTTCCCCTCTTTTATTATTTTTGGGCTTCATACAGTGTATGTTTTTTGATTCCCTTGGAATGCCCCCACCCCCACCCCACCCTCCCCTCCAGTCGCTCTGCAACTGTTTCTTATGCTGTTTGTCTGTGTTTGACCCTTTGTCTCTTTCTTTTCCGGAACAATGCCTTTTTCCTGGGTGAGGATCTGCTTTCTTGGGACATGGTGGATGTGCTACTTAGATTTCCAAACCTACTTTGCACCCAGCAGGCTGTCCAAGCTCGTTTGGCATGAATCAGTGCCTCCTCCTTCTAGCTAGCTATCTCTTCCATTCTCTTTTCTGTTCTATTTTGCTGCTTCTTCGCCTTGTGGTTCAGGCCACTGGTTTAGGGAGCCTGACTCTCAGCCTTTGCTGGTAGGGAAGTTCCTCCATGGCGACAGCCATCAGCAGATGGTCGGTGTGACTGGTCTCCTCTGTCTTGGTTTGCAGGTCTGCAGTGGGCTTTGCCATATTTCTGCAGCCTTCCTCACCTGTGGAAAAGGGGTGTACCTCACCCTTGCTGAAGGAGTCTCTGAGCTGGGATTTTGGTGGAGCAACCTTTTCATCATTCCAATGGGAAACTGAAATTATTACAGAGTCAGTCCTGTACTATCGCAGTAACATGGTTCTACTCATTGTATGATCTACTGCCATGAAGCCTTCGGTCTGTCATGAAGTCTTTCAGAAACAGCTCATAAATTGTGTGTGTATGTGTGCGCGAGAGAAAAAAAGAAGGGGTACGTGGTGTTGGGGAAGACACATTGATGAGGGAGATAAACAGGGTACGGAGGGTCAAGCGAGTGAGCCTGCATGTATGTGGCTGTAAGTACACAGAAAAGGGGCCACAAAGTGATTTTACAGGGGGCCTTGGGAGGAATGAAAAGAGGGGCTGATGGGATGGTAGTGGGTGGGGGCAGACAGGGGTGATAGATCCATTTCACGGGGTGTGAAGCTATACCCTTGAAATTATTTATAGAGTGTGAAAACCAGTAGTACCTCAACAATGACAAAGATGTTTTTAAAGAAGACCTGGATCAAAATTCTAGATTTCTCTGAACATTCCAAACAACAGCTTCCACTAGATTTCCTCGGGCAGCACTCATTTGTGAAGGAAACTATGCTTGTCAAAGATAATAAAAGCTTGACCTCCCTGGTTCAACATCCACCCATCAAATGTCAAACTTCACCTTCTAAAACATTGAAACTAGGGGCCATATTGAGCACAATTCCCAGGATGATGCTCCAAAAGTCTCTGTAAAGCCACCAAATGAGACAACAGGCAAGAGTGGAGGCATCTTTGGAGGGAAAAGCAGTGGCCTCCAATGAAAGCAAAGAACATGACCTGGAAAAGCTTGCAGGACTATTTGCAACATTCTGCTTCCCTGGAATAAGAGAAAAACAAGCTGTGAGTCTCTGCAATTTTTTAAGAAAAAAAAAAAAAAAAAAGAACTTTATTTAAATCAGGCCTTAGCAGGTTGGCTGAGGCCACCGCAACCTCACCCGGCCTGCAGATGTCTGTCTGAGCTGCCACATGGCAGAAACTGGCCTTGGGATCTCAAGAGCCCAGAGCAGGACCCAGAACTTCTTATTTTGATGCTGGTTCCAAAACTCCCCGTCCCTTTCCAGTTCATTACAGACGCCTATTGTTTGCCATATTTATCTGCCATCGCTGCTGTTTGTTAGCAAATGGGAAGAGAGCTGGCAGGACTGAATTTCAGCCTGCCCTCAGCATCGCGCTAAGGCGCTACGGAATTGCACGACAGATGGTCTTTGAATGATATACAGAACCTCTGCCCTTGGGCCCGCTTTGGAGGCGCTGTTTTGGATTGTTGCTCGTAAGAGTGGGAGGTTGTTGTGTGATATGTGATTATTCCATAATAATTTTAATTATTTTGCCTGTTTTCAAACAATGGTCTCAGCCTTTTTTAATTTTTACACTCACTGAGTTGTGACACGAGCATTCTTTCCTCGATGTTAGCAGGGATTAAAATCAAGCCCTGTATCCCTTCCCGTGTGCAAATAATCCATGTTTAAATAAATTACCTCGGTCTGGAAAACCGAGTTACGTGGGATCCTCCTGGCACGAGCTCACAAGCGAGGGGGAAGAAATCCTATTGTGATGTCTGGTTGGAGATGGTCGTGGTAACAAGTTTCAAGAAAAAGCTGCTCTTGGCCTCTTCGGAACCAGGCTCAGGCGAGGGCAGCTTTATTTACATGCGAGTGGGGATGCCAGCCTGATGTGCTCAAAGGTACAGTCCGAGCAGTCAGACGGCAGACCATGTGCATGCAAATGAAGTTGCCACTTGCAGCGTCGGAGATGCAGAGACTATGCCATCTCCGTCTCCTCCGAATCCTGCAGAAGCTTCGCAGGGTTTTTTGCAAAGCTGCAGGAGTCAGCTGGAAGCTCAGCTTTCAAGGCAGCAAATGCATTTCTTTCTACCAGGGAGATATGTGCCCTGGCAGGCAAGGTTTGGGGTGAGAAGCCTGCATCCCCCCCGCTTTCACCTCCAAGCCAAGCCCCCCCCCACAGGGGAACCATACCCCACACCCCCCCCAAGCCAAGTCCACAAGGGAACCATAAGAAATTAAGCCTACAGCAAATCTAAACCACAGGAGGATGCAGGCGTGAGTGACTACGCACACGATGGCCTTTTTGCCAGACGTGAGACGTGACTCTACCTGATCATGCTCCCCTAAGGTTGAATTCTGTGTCCCCAAATAGGCTGTGGGTCTCTTCCTACAGCTGTGAGCCAAGGCACACTTAGGATCCTTTCCAAGTCGACTCGTCTGGCGCCTTGGTAGTAAGAAAGAAATCCTGCTTCTCCTTGGTCTCCTGCTCTGTGATACAGTTATCTAGAAACCAGAAATCGCTGGGAGGTGGGGGAGGGGGTTGAAGGGGGGCCCCTAAAAAAAAGAAAAAGCAAAAGTCTGCCCCTGCTATTTGATGGAGAAATCTCCCAGGGAGTCGTAAGTGCTTCCCAACAACTGGGCTTTTAATCCAATAACAGCAGCAACTCTAACAGAGAGAAACCCAACTCACATAGCAGTTAATACCCAAATGAAATTCAGAGAACGCCCACTGTGTTGACAAAAAGGATTGGGGGAAGCATCCTCTGTTGGAGGAAGACATGCCTTTGGTGAGGTCCAGCCAGCAGCCAGCCTCTCTGGTGGATGCAGATTCCTGCTTACACAGAGCACAGATCTGCAAAGAAAATACCTGCTGGCACCTTGATGAGCCACCACTACTCATCTTTCAAGGGCTGGAGGATCCGCTAAGGATCTTGCCTGGTGGCTGAACATTTTTATTGAAGGCATATGATTGAAGCGAATGGTTCTGACAACCTCAGCTCTCGTGGGTGATAATACCGCTGTGTTCTTAAGCCATCTGAAATGACGAAACCACTTTAAACATTGTAAGATATGAGAAGCCATTCTTACGTTTCCAGTATTAAGTTGCATAGAGGTCAGACCTGGTTGCGTCTCACCAAAGGCACATTCTGGTTGTGATAAATATTAGAGATCAGGTGTATCAATGTCCTCACGATATAATTGAAAGGAAGAGTCTCCCGTTGATACATAACTTAACAAAGGTAACTCATAACGAAGAGTTTAGAGTTAAGTCTGGGTTTGAACTTCATATTTGTGAAAGGCCAAGCGTCATATTCTTTTCCTGGGATTCCATTCATATATGACATATGCTCTTATGAAAATAAATGCAAACCTCAGCATATTTTGGATTCTTGAAGGAAGAGAGTATGTGGACTGAGGTGCCTAACATATGAATTCTCAACAAATATTAAATCATTGAATTATTCCTGTAATAATTCAGAGATTATTACACCAAGTGTGTGGTCATAGATTCCTGGTCTAAAGTAAATTAAATAAATTATCATTTATTTATTAACAACCAACAATTATTTATTACTAATCATTAGTTATCAATTATTGGCAAATATCAATAATTTATTAATAATTACTTAGGCTAATAAAATAGCAATGTGTATGTATTAGTGATATTAGCTTATCTGGCAGCTTATCCAAAGTAATACCGCCTTTCCCCCTACTCCTGCAGAGTGCAGAGAGAAGGCTGGACATTGTGGTGAATAATTTCAAAGAGGTTCTAGTTGATTTGAAAACTTCTGGCCCAGATTATCTCCAGGACTCCCTTTCTGCTTCACGTGACTCTAGCACTTCCATCAAATTGATCATATTTGACCATGAACCACGGAGTACTTGGAATCCCCTATCTCTTCCAGTCCTACCCAGGAGGGAAAACACAAAGGAAAAAAAAGGGGGAGAAAGTTGTTTTTTTTTTTTTCCATTTAACTCAAAGTTTGGCAAGATTACCGATGTGAGCAGGAGCTCAGGACTGGATGTTCAGAGACATTGGTCAGCAAAAATGTATATAATTAACTGGCTGGTCCCAAAATAATTCCATTAGCTCCTTTTTTTAAAGAAACAATTAGAAAATTCAAATGCTATATTTGTAAATTGCATTTGGGACTTAATGATGGCATTTTTCTCCCCAACTGGAATGCCTCTGTGAGTTGCCCTCTAATTCCCATTTATTTTTCCTTTGTGCTGGAGCTTAATTCACATGTGGGTCAAACAGAGCACTTTGTGCAATCTTTTACTGTTAAGTTTGCCATCCATAAAGGTCTTAGGGTCCTGACAGAATGCCACTCTTCGGACTGCTAACATTTAAAAAAGGAGCTCTAAGGAAATATGGTGAAATGCTAGCATTAGGCTATAGCTGTTCTTTTAAAAATATGTATATGCATGTATATACACATATATGAATGAGAGTCATCTTGCTATTGACCTTGATTATTTTGATTTTAAAAATAAAATCCAAACAAATAGTGGTTGTCGATTACATAATAGTGATTGTCTTAAAATAAATCATTATATTTATTGTATGTGTTTGTATTAAAATGGCATTTTCTAAATCATGTGAACCAGATACAAAGGCACAAGAAAATTATTTACAAAAGGCAAGATGCAGTTAGGAATTTGAACATAGAATCAAATCACCCCCTTTCTTCTTGTTTAATCAATAAGTAAAGCATTCCTATATTTTTTCCTTTATTAGTTAGGTTGTCAGAACTTTCTGTACTTAAAATAGATTATTTAGAAAAAACATTTTTTACTCTATTTCTTTCTTGGGAGAATTCAGTTCACTTTAGATATTTATTAGACACATGCTGACTTCATTTCAGGAGCAGGTACTGATAGACCCTCTTATACCAGGAATCGGTCTTTATGTGCTTGGACTGGCTAAATCCTTTTGACCTAACCAGGGAAACTTTCCAGAATTTAGCCAGGGTAAACATGTGAAATCACCTGGAGGAAGTAGTAGGTAAAGCCTACCTAATGAACACTTCTTTGTCAATTATATATATAAAATATTATAAAAATACCTAATGAATACTTCCTTACCAATTATACATATAAAATATTATATATAGTATGTTATATACAGTATATTATATAGTATATATATTAGGCTATAGCTATTGTTTAAAAATATGTGTATATGCATATACATATATGAATGAGAGTCATCTTGCTATTCACATTATTTTGATTTTAAAAATAAAATATATAGTATATTATATATAGTGTATATAGTATATTATATAGTATATAATATATAGTAAATAAATATATAAATATACATGCTTATTAAATAAATACTTAATAAATAAAAATAAAATATATAGTAATTATATATAGTATATATTATATATATAGTATATTTTACATTTTATATGTTAAATATTACACATACTATATATATTACATATACTATATATATTCTGAATTACATATTTACATATACTATATATTACATATTACATATACTATATATATTACATATACTATGTATATGTAATTACATATACTATATATATATATTCTGAATTCTGCAGTGGACAACCTAATAGACCTCGCAAAGATTTTCACCTAAAACTATACCTGCCCAATCTATTTTCAAAGTCCTGCATCCATTCTACTCCGAAGAGTAAAAGAGAGCAACTTGGTGTGTTGAAAAGAATCAGTCCTTCCTTTTGGCATTTGCTAAGTCACATGTATGCCAAACAGTGAGAATTCAGTGTCTGTCCTCAAAAAGGACACTGTCTCATAAGGAGGCAAACATGGTATTAATGACAGTTCAAAATGAGATTTGGGGCGTAGCACTTACCCCTCTACCCATCTGTGTGCTTCATCACAGAGACCCCCGTGCTGAACCCCTCTCTTCTTTCCTGGCGTCCCTAGGCCAGTCTCCCATTGGCACAGCTGTAGCCACCACTACTCTTCTGGGAACCATTCTCTCTCCTGCAGCTCTGCCAGACATGGGGCCTGTCCTTCCACTATCAGGATAGTGGAGGATAGTGTGTCACTTCCACTATCCTCGCCCTTCTTCCTCGTCCAAACCTGCAATGTGTGGCAGAGGAAGAGCAAAGAACCCTCCCCTGTCTGTGTCATCCCATGTGGTGGAACCTTAATTCTTTTTACAAAACCTACGGAAGTAACTTGCAATCTTCTGTTACACTGGATGATTCAGACCCTTCACAATCAGGCCAGCATGAGTTTGGCCAGGAGACAGATGCAAGTATCCCAAGAGACTCTTGACCTCTTTGAGATGTCCTTGAGCCAAGCCACCCTGCCAGCTGCACAGGCTTTCTCAGACATGCCTGAATCTGGAGAGAAGACAAAGCTTCATTTCTTTTCCCAGAAGTGTGGAATGTAAAAGCAGGTAGAGAAATAGAGCTTCAAATAAAAAAAAAATAACCTCCTCTCTCTCTAGCCCCCTCTGGCACACTAGAGGATGGGCAACAGCACATCTCTCACCTGTAAACCAGCTTCCTAACCTCTCTGGAATGTCAAGAGACATATGACCTATTAGTAATGACTGCTGCCCCCACAGGTAAATTCTGTTATTGTGCATCTCTGTATCCTCCCTGCTGTATGTCACGTACGCTTTGTTACTTTCTCATTACATCATTGAAACATTTCCTTGCTGGAATATATAAGGGGCTTCACAACTTCATTATAGTTGAACCTGGATGTGCTTCCCAGGATCCCTGTTCTGTGGGCTGGCCTCACAGATCGCTATCAGTCTCTTCCTCTCAATTTATTCTTCATTCCATACTCAGTTCCTAACACAGGAGTTTTCTCTACCCCAACACATTTCTGTGGGCTCTCCTCCACTGGATCATGACAGGCCATGACATGTGACTGCTTTTCTGGCTCCAGTGAAGATGGATAAGCAGTGCTATTGGAATGAGAAGAGAAAATGAATCTGTTAAAACATCATTGAAGGGATAAAATGTGGATGATGGGTAATGTTTTATCGGTCAGATCAGATCATCATGTTTATGTTGGAGGATGGGATAGTGAGAAAGTCAAGGACCACCCAATCCTGTAGCTTAGGAAAATAAAAACAAGTACAATGTGTTCAGTTGTTCAGTGAAATATGTATTTGCTTACTGAGGTGTGGGGTGTGTGTGTGTGTGTGTGTGTGTGTGTGTGTGTGTGTGTGTGTGTGTGTGTGTGCTGGAAAGGGAAAAGCTAAAGATAGACTTGGAAAGTAGTAAGAGTTTGAGCATAAAAATTGATATACCACATAATGAGATTCGTTTTATCTTGGGTTTCTTTATTTTGGCATACCTTTGAGGAATTGAGTTGCAGAATTACTTGGTCATGTTTATCATTAGAAAGATAACTGTGTTACTAGTGTAGAAATAGTTTTGAGCTTATACAGAAAGACTAGATTAGAAAAGGAAGAGGCAGGGAGATCAAGCAGAAGGGACTACAGTATTTAGGCAGGTGGTAATAAGATAATATCACAAGCAGACTACTGAGTTAGCGCCAAGACTCCTACCCCCTGATGCACATACCCTGTGCAATTCCTTCCCCTACATATAGGTACCTCCTGTAAATATAATAGATTTCACTTTTGATATAGTGCACAGATAAAGCAATTTAGCAAATGTGAATAAAGTCCCTCATCAGCTGATGGTGTATTAATCAAAAGGGAAATTATTCTTGACTGGACACAGCCTAATCAGGTGAATGCTTTGAAGAATATAGAGAGGCCAGAAATTCTCTGCAGGCCTTAAAGCATTAAGTTACTCAATTATGAAAAGGCTGGGATAAGATCCTGTGATGAAAACCTACAAGGACCTCTAGGCGACAGAAGGCAGCAAATAATCACACCTGGAATCCTAACCCATAAGAACCGTGAGATAATAGCGCATGTGGTCCTAAACTTCTAAATTTGGAACAATTTACTATGCAACAATATAAAAATACTTTGTCAAGAAATGAAGTCATCTATTCAGGAAAGAGAATGACAATAGTAGTTTGGGTTGATATGAGTGAAATCACATCTCTGAAGTTGCTGACCTGGGAGGGTAGATAACAGCCTCATTTTGATGCCTCAAGCTTTATAAATCTATTGGGCATTAAGGAGGCTGTGTCTTAATGCAGTTGACTGTAAGGGCCTCCAAAGGATAGCTGCCTTTTAAGCCCTATAGACAGGCAAACTCCAGTGTCCAAATCTGAGAGACCAGAAAGAGACAGGGAACCAAAGTAGGCAGAGGAGCAAGGGTAACCATGCTGCAATGAGTGCGAAGGATGAAGCAGCTACCGGGAAGAGGATCTGAAGAAGTTGCCTGTAGACCTCACAGGAATTTCCAGTTGATTGTGGAACTGCTCCAACGGGCTTTGTTCGGTATCAAAATCAGGCAGGTTAGGACATGAAAGAAACTGTAAAGAGAAAGGAAAGAAGGCTCAATCAGCTCTTTCCTGCAGCCATGTTAGGTTAACAGCAATGGAATTTACCTCAGCAATGAGTTTACCTCAAGACCAAGGAAAGGCAGATTTTTCCTGTCAAACCCTAGAAAGAAGTTTCCAGGGAACATGTTTATGAGTCTTGAATGCCACCATACAAGGGGAGGACTAAGAATCCCCATGACAGAAATAATTATACAGAGAGTGGAATTAAATGTCAGCAAAAGTTTAAAGTGGAGTCCCCATGGCCAACTCTAGCAAGTGCTTTGTTTCCCTCATCTGTAAAATGAAAATAAATGAAGGTAAAATATCTACCCTGCTTCCTTAACAGGGTTGGCAAGTCTCCCTTCTGCTCTGCTTCTGAAAGGCTTGAATATACAAAAACACATCCTTTACACCTTCTTGGGTCTACAGAGACTGGATCTCAGCCCATTTAGGACCCCAAACTTGCCTTGAGTTGCTTTGTCAGCTTTCCTATTACTTCAAGCTATTTTCTTCTGAAAGGAGACACAGGGAGGCATGGAGACACATAGAGATGGTTATCTCTGCTTGCTAATGAGCGTGCACAATTGGAATGCAGAAGAAGGGAACTCACTTCCCTTTAAAATCACAGTATTGCTTGTTTATTTGGCAATTTTTTTATGGGATAACAGCTGAGAACCAAGAAACAAACAAAAGAGACCTTTAAGCAGCCAGTGTCTATACCACAGAGCCCAGCCTCATTAATGAGCTTTACCAAAAAGGATTTCCTAGGGTCCATACTCAGGTCTGGTCTCCCACCTAAGAAATTCTAACTGGCTTGATCATAAGGTTTCTAAATAAACGAAGCAATAAGAACAACAAATTAAAAAAGAAGTGGCACATCAATAACAGTAAAGAGTGACAACTGATGGCTTAACAGCAAGGCTGGAAACAGGGAAAATAACTACAGAAGGCAAACAAAAGAAGTCAAACTCACAGCAGCTTAGGATCATTTAGCACAGAATAAAAACATTTTACATACTAGAACAGACCCCTGAAGGCACAGGAGCTCAGCATGATCGCCTAAGCCATCATTTAAAAAGTTAAATTACATTTGGTATAGTCTAAAAAGACAGAGAGTCATAATGTAAAATAACAATAGGAGGAGACTGATCCATTTATTATGGAAACCTATACCACTGAATCAGTGTGGTAAACCAACTTGACCTCAATCTAAAAAAAAAAATACAATAAGCAAATAAAATCAAATATTAAATCAATAAAAGATCTGCTACTTGGGTATTAACAATAAGTACATAAAATTTTAAAAAGCTTCTTTTTTCTTGAGATTAGTTCTCACTACATTGCCCGGTATAGTCCTGAACCCACAGACTCAAGTGATCTCTAGCCTCAGCCTCCCATGGCTGGGATTACAGGTGTGCACCACTGCACCCGACTTTAAAAAAGCATTTTCTGAGGAACAGCGATGAGCCAGAAACTGGCCCAGGCACAAAGACAGGAAGAAACAAGGATGAGATAGGTTCTGTCTTGAACGACTTTCAGTTTTCTGGGAAGTTCATCTATTAGGAAAATCATTCCCTTCAAAGTGTCCCCTGAAGAACGCTTAGAAAAAACATTTATTAAAATATTCAAGAAATATTTTATTTAATGGATTATTTACTTATTAAAATTGTATTAAATATTTGTTAAGTCATTTATTAAGTATTATCAATATCATTATCAATATGATCATTAACTAAATATAAATTATATTTATTAAGCTATCAGGAGTTTTGAAAAATTGAAATGATTCACACTTTTCTCACTTGCAAAACTAGCTCTATTTTACTTAAAGTGGATTGACAGCTTATGGAAAAGAAAATTTGAATATAAATAAGTATACTTCTCCCAGTATAATGGCAACCTACCCATTGGTGGAATGTTAAAATACTTCTTCAGGAGCAGTGATGATTTTTAACAGTAGTCAGTCAAGAGTCCTTTTGTGTACTTAATGTGCATGATATTTGTTTTAAGTCCTTAATGTACTCACAAAATGTTGAAGTAAAGCAATGAAGTAGCGTAGATGAGAAAAACAATTTGATTCTCTCTGCTCAATATCTTATACCATCTTTTTGAATGTATTTCCCAACTGTGGGTAGACCACAGAATCCCAAATTTCTGGACCCTACCACAAGTCAGATTTTTCAGGGAAAATGTTTATCCTTTTTAAAGATTTCTAGGTGATGTTGGCATATAGGCAGAATTACTTAAATTTCATTGCTTTCAATGTAGCTTAATGCCAAATGGACAAAAGATAATGGACACCATAAAAACTACAATCCAAAATCAATGAAAAGAAACTCCCAAATTTCCCATTAAATTTTAATCTCACAGCAGAAGAGGACAACAAACATTAACAGCAGCAATTAAATTCATGATATTGTTCATAATTTTGAGTTCTACTCATTAGAAAAGTGAGGAACGAAGCTTTAAAAAGCCTTCAGACACTCATATTTGGGTTGCACTATCTTTATGTCATGATGCATGAAACCCTGGAGTGTTAACCCTGAAAGTTTGTTGCAAAAAAACAGACTATCAAATAAAACTTGTCAGTCTTTAGAAATAATACCAAGGTGCTCACTCTTTCTGTCTGTCTCTCTGTCTCTCTGTCTCTCTGTCTCTGTCTCTGTCTCTGTCTCTCTCTCTCTCTCTCTCTCTCTCTCTCTCATTGTTTAAGTTTTCTGCCTTCACAAACCCAGATCTGATGTAAGGATGAAGCAAGGAAGATGTAGAAGCCAGAAATAGTCTCATTAAATAGGGTTTAAGGACCCTGTGGAATGTAATGGGTTAGGGAGAGTGACATTCTATGTAATTAAGATGTCTAGGACTTACTTCAGCCCCCAGGGGACAGATGCAAAATATATAGCTATTAATAACAATGGTTAAATAACATCCAACTTCTTGGATTCCAGAGTTGTTTTTTCACGCTGAGTAGTTGTTTGGAAAAATCCAAGAACAAGTTAAGAAGGAAAGATTATTTGATTTGGGATTAAATGTCAAATAATTACAAACTGAAAGGTCGGGTGATGCTGTATATACTTTTTGCCTCTCTCAAGAACAAAATTCTCTGGTACTCTACTTTCTCAAGAGGGGAATCTGAAAGACTTCAGACTTAGGAAGTTGCAGTGGCAGGGGAGTACATATTGGTTCTCGGCAAAGTAGAGAATCTAGTCTGTTCTTTCTTGCTTGGTATAAATTCTGAAAAGGATCTCCCTGGGCATTTGGTGTGAGGAGAAAATTGGCATATGAACATGTACCCTCTATACACAGAGCATTGTGTTAGGAGCTGTGGGAGATGGATATTTTAACACTATAAGAGCAAGGCTTCTGTCCGCAAGGAAATTAAAATATAGCTAGGGAAAAAAAACCCACAAACATCAGTTAGGGAATTGTATGCCATAATTCATGATTAAGTAATAAATTAGTGTCATAGTGGTTCAGAGAAGGAAAATTAAAATGAGAATAATTGGGAAAGACTTCATGGAATTCATGCACTAGGGTTTTGTAGGATGCCACAGGAAGCAATCTCCAGTGACTAGACCAGGGGAAGAAATGGCGCTCATGCGTGGAATTACATGTGTGTCAAATGACCTTTATGGTTTTTTTCCCTCTCTTTTGTTTTTCCTTGTTATTAAGAAAAGGAGCATTTTGCCCATGGCATGACTTAGGAATGTACACAAAATAAGACAGACAAATTAACGAATGTGTTGTTCATATTGTGGACAGTCTTTAGTTCTTCACAGACTTTGGGAAGCAGCAAATTTAAAATAATAAGTTGGCAAAAATGGGGGGGGGGTGACTGTAATTGTCCAAGCTTGTAACAAAAAGGAGCAGCTAGTATTAATGTCGGATGAAGCAGACACCAAAAATGTGGCAATCGGGGGCCATTTAATGTGAGGAAAATGCAGTCACACTCTTCTCATCCACCCATACCTGCAGCCCAGGCTGCATCATAGCTCTCAGTTTGCACGTCCCATGTTGGTTCCATTTTCCTTTAAGGAAGAAAGAAAGAAAAGGAAGGGAGGAGGGAGAGGGGAGGGAGGGGGGAGAGAAGGGAGAGAGGAAAGGGGGAAGGAGGGGGAAGAGAGGAGGAGTGGAGAGGGGGAGGTTCAAAGAGGGGAAGATAGAGATAAATTTCATTTTATTCATTCATTCATTTATTCATTCCAGAATGTTCATTGAGTACCTTCTGCTGCTTTAGGTGCTGAAGACACAATTGTGAGCAAGAAAGATGAAATCTTGACAATATTAGAACTTTTGTACCCATGGAAAAAATTCCCACTTGTTTATAATTTTCAAAAATAATGAAGTAAGGAAAGTTTTGGATGTACAACCCCCAGGAGCTAGTGTAAATCAGCCTAGGTATTTTTTAATAAAAATCTTTTTACCAGGAAAAATTCATCTTTCTGATAACCAAGCCTAAACTTATCACCTTTCTCAGCTGGCTCCCTTTCAATAGCTCCCTCCTTGTCTTTCTGGTGAGCAACCTAATTCTCTTCAAGCTGTACACAGCTGGCCTGCCTGGACTCTCTCGCCATCTCTCCTACCTTTGCTAGAAGTTCCTTTCCTCAAATGCCCTTTGACTGTCTCAAACCCCAAAAACACTTGCATAGCTGTGACGCCCAAAGTCAGCTGCATGGCGCCTCTCTCCAGACTCTGGGTCTGATGACTGAGAGCTAAGCTAATGCCTGCCCACCCTGGACAGGAACCAAGGATGACACCTTGAAATCTGGGCCTGGGGCTCCATCCATGGCGAGACATGTGTTGTGTTTTTCGTGCTTGTTCTTTTAAAAGGGAAACCTAAAACCCTTTTTCTTCTCTTTAATGAATTATTCTAGTTTTGCTCTGAGACCACAGCTCTTGTTTTATTTTCAGTTGTCTTTTTCTATAACTCCTTTTAGAAATAAAAATGGGAAACGTTATCTAGCCCCTAGGAAGAAATATGTACATACATTCAAAAAGTAGTTTCATGCAACCTTAATAACCTGAATTCTTATTTCCCTTTCTGTACATGATGGATGAAATTACTTTGATTATGCTGGCTTTCCAATTACTCATTCATGCCAAGAAAGCCAGCCCTTGAAACCTAGTCACCTTGTTTATTTCTTTCCCACCTTGCCCTTCACAATCAGAAAATCAAAGAGCACGGGAGCCGGAAGGAGCTTCTGCGATCCCCAAAGGAAGGATTAAACTTAAAAGTCATACATATTGATTGACCTGAGTTTTCTAAAATTAAACCTAAGTAACTATTTCAATACCAATTTTTAAGCTGTAAAAACTGATTTGGAGTTACGGAGTTTTGATTCCTACGAAAAGCTTGGTAAATAAATAACCCGGGTGCCAAAGGGTTTCTACTTAATATACTGGGAACAGATTTATTCTTATGTATTCACTTTATTCCTTAATCCAAATCAGTGGTTTTCAAATGGTGCAGCTTGGAGTCTGAGAGCCAACCAGCCACAGAAGGAAAGGGAAACCAGCGTTGGAGGCTCCATATCCTCGACCTTCACTTTGATGTAAGAAACCCATGTTTGATGGAATGGGCTCTCAAATAAAGTTTATAAAAGTACAGCTTCTTACGGTTCTCTCAAAGGAAAGACATATTGAAAAGGGAGGGAAATTACCCAAATAAAATAGTACAGAAATAAAACACAAGGAGTCGACTATAGTCATTTTCTCACAGAGTAGGGGCCCCAAGAAGGCTGGCCTCACAGTAACTGACTTTCCATGGCTCTTCACTATCAAGCACCAGGCACACACAAGAAGCCGTGAAGTCCTTCTGGATACTTTGCTATAACTCCCAAGTCTGATTCTGGTTTCTCATCACTAGTTCATTTATCTCTGAAAGGTTCAAAGATGAAAACGTGATGCTTGGAAACTATACATATTTAGCCTTATGGGGAAATGGATAAGCAAGTTTTAATGATATATATTACTATATATAATTTATAATTTTTTAAAATAATGAAGTTATATATAACTTCATATATATATGAAGTTATATATATATGTTATATATATAAAAAATAATGAAGTTATATATATATAATGAAGTTTTATATATATATATATAACTATATATATTTAACAGAGGATAGGTATGGTGGAGGGGGAGCTCAAAAGAGCCAGGCAGGATGTGAAGGTGATCTGGCTGCAATATCTGTCACCACATTAATCGCCAGCATTGATTCTGCTGATCTGACTGGCTAGGCAGGAGTTCCCATCCTCCCTTACCACTCCATGTATGGCCTTCCCATCCTGGAATAGAGACGAATAGAGTGATGGTGCTTCAGTCGAGGGTATACAAGTAGCTATGCCCTTCTGCTAGAACCTCCAAGCAAGCTCTCAAAAGAGTCAGCCCTACAAGAATCAGGGAAGATCCCACAAAGGAAGTTTTAGCAGCCCTCCAGGAAAGAGTGAAAAATGTGAAGGGTGGAAAAATGGCGTCTGGCTACCCACACACCCCCCTCCAACATGCTTGTAGTCATGGAAGGTGATGCTATGTGGAAGAATTTATAGCCCACCTTGTAAGAAATGGGTAGCCAACAAGTCATTCACTTAAAATCATTGAACAATAGTCAATTCCCTCACCTTCCAGTAGTTATTTTTTCCCTTTATTTCCCTTTATTTCAATTATGTCAACAAATATTTCCAGATGACACACTCGGCCTATCACTGTATCAGCTACAAAGAAGCCTCAAAGTCATTAGAGGAGTTCTGAGTCTCCAGTCTTGCTGTGACCTCAGTCCCCAGCTTTTCAGGGTCAGGCACCCCTTGGGTGTTCGCTTCAACTGCCCAGTCAGCCCGGAGCAAATACTCTTACCCAAGGCTGCAGAAGGCATCTGGTATGGGGATTTTCCACCAAGAATCAGCAATGGAATTTTTTTCACTGCAGAAATAGATAACACAAGTAAGGAAAAGAGTTAAAAAGGAGGCTCTTAAAAACATTTAAAATAGCTGCTCAGCATTGAAAATCAGCTTAAGGGATGGCAAATGCAAATGTGAGCTCAGACAGGCCCAGCTCAGTTTTGCAAATCCTTTGGTAATGAAAATAGATCCGCACTTTAATTTTTCAAACCATAAACCTCCCTGAAGCAAGTAAGAAAAGAGAAGAAACAGAGGGAAATGTTCTACAAAGAAAGTGGATTTTGCATTTGATGTTTTGAAGGAATTCTATCAGGACAGGACTCCCCAAGCCCAAACCTGTAAGGTAGCCTCAGTCATGACTGTCATGAGTCCCATCCTCCATGGCCTGTTCAGGTTGCAAGCACGCCTCTCCAAAGTGCTTAGCTCCCAGGGTCACCTCATCTCCTCCCACACCACAGCATCCCATGAACCCTGCTACGCGGAAAGAAGACAGTACCTTCAGTTACACTGAGGTACAAGTAATAGGTAACAACTGTAAAATGCCATTTCCTCATTAGGGTATTTGCATTTTAACCCAGTACAAAACCTCAAGCCAAAGGGAAATGAGCATATGGAAACAGTTTGCAATGTTTTTTTGGCGATTTCTCCACATACTCAAAATATGTCTGACAGAAAGTAGCTGATAGATTTTTTTTTCTTTAGTCCAAGGGTCTTACTTTTCCCCCCCCACTCCTGTCAGGCCATAAATTTATCTCAGAGGGAGCAGGCTCCATTAGCACAGGCTCCTTGCACTATTTCTCAGCATGCAGGGGGAGCTGGTTGGTCCTTCAGCTGAATGCAAGTAATTGCTGTAAAACAAAGATCATGCTATAAGCAAAGACTCGTGAATCATCACCACATGCCAGGCCTTACCACTGACCCAATTTATTTCTACCTAGTTCAATGAGTACATCGTGAAGAACATAAATCCAACTCTACCAACAACAATCATGGAATTTTTCCACTTACCTTGCTTCTAACAGCAGATAAAAGCAAATCCACCAAAGAGAATATTCAGAAGCTCAATAAATGTATTCATTTTTTAAATAAGGGAGGTATAGGTTAAACCACAGTGAGATGTGATCTCACACTTGTGAGGATGACACATACTTTTAAAATAAAGTGCTCAAAAGGCTGTGGAGAATGAGAAACTTTATGACACTATTGGTGAGAATATAATTTTGAGAAACAATCTGGATTTACCCTTAAAAACTAAAAATGGAAATGCCATATAACCTAGTAGTTCTACACCTGGGCATCGAATCAAACAATGGAAAATCATCAATTCAAAAAACTACATGCTCTGCAATACTCATTGCAGCACGACTCACGATTGTTAGGATATGGAAGAGAACTAAGTGCACATGGATAGATGATTGGATTAAGAAGCTGCAGCTATGAAATCCTATGGAATTCCATGCTATGGAGTACTAGCCAGCAGTAAGGAAGGATGAAGTGTCATTTCCAACAAAACGGAAGCAATCTAAGGGTATGGCCAAGGCAAATATTAGATACATAATGGATGATTCAGCTAAGGAGAATACTCACAAAAAAACTAGTCAATATTAATAAATGAAGTGGGGTTCTGAGGTGAAGAGGGAGGGGCAAAGGAGAAGGGGTTAAGCATAGGGGAAGACCCTGGGGAAAACTTTTGAAGTGAAAAAAGCAGAAACATTTGAGGAGTGAATCACATACTCTCTGATGCCTTTGCTTCTTGCCTTTTTACATTTACCAGGTCCCCAAACAGATTTTCTGTCCTTTGCATCTGACAGGGTGACAGGGTTCACCCATTTCTTGCTTCATTTTCCCCAGTTCTCAGTATCCGAGTTTTATCATTAACCCAACATTGGAATCCACTGTGCTGGATTCTCTAGTGTGTGAGAGACCAGTCTAAACCATCCACAGCCTGTTGCTTTACTTGATTGACTTCTATTGTATCATATTTGCAACAGCCTTAAAGGCAAACCATCTCTCTCACCTCCATGCTTCCTGGTCAAAAGTCATAATTAGTTTTGTTTCTTATAATCCACAGTCTTGCCCATCCCTAGCATGGAGCCAAGCTCTCACTGTCAATGCTATATTTATTTTAAACCAAACATTCTTGTTTTATGTCATTAATAGGATTCATTCATTTCTCTTAAAGTCTCTTTGCCAAAATAGTTTATTCAGAAGCTGTTCCTAGTAAACCATTGTCTGCCTGCCTCCACAGCAGAGGAAACCACTGCAGCAAGCAAGAATGGAATAACAAATGTTGAGGGAACTAGTCAGTGTGACCATGATCCTAACATAGAGATCCCTGTGGCAGCTGCTGACTATCACAAGGTCCAGTCCTGATTTCTTATTCCTTTGGTCCTTTCCACTAGAGAACATGGACTGATTGAGCATGTGTTTTCCCAGGCTCCTCTAGAAGTAGCCATATGTCCAATAAGATGTGGCAGAAATGTGCTAAGGTGAGGCTAGTCTGGGCAAATTTTCTCTTTCCTGGTCATAGAAGCAAAGACAACAGGTATCTCCCCATCCTCCTTCCCGCTCCAACCCCCATCCCCATCTTTATTTCTGCTTTTAAGGTAAGTGAAACACTTGATGCTGGATCAGCCATTTCATAACTGTCAGGCAACAGATATGATGGAAATCTTGCCCTTGTATGTCAGGCTAATAAGCCAATTCTACCAACTGCCCATCTCTCTGAGCTCTGATTCAATGAACCATTATCAACCAGGTTTTCTGTCAAGGACAGGAGAAAGCATACAAAATACACCAGGGTCACCAAACGTCTTTGCAAAGCTCCCTTTAGAAGTTTCTTCATCTCCATCCCACTTTGAGAAAAAGCCCCTGTTTAACAGTCTTTGTTTTTCTGAAGAGTAAATTATCATTTTTCAGTTTCACTATGATGACAGAAAGGGGTATTTAGATTTTATGTGCTTATAAATTCAACAATATCATCATCTGATGTTATGTTCTGTAATTACTATAATTGCAATAAACTTACTATTAATGACTACATTAAAATTATTTCTACTCTTAATTAACCTGACTGTGTGTCATAAATATATTTTTCTCAATAAAATTGACATCATATGGCATATGTTACTTAAATGTTAATGGCATATCATAGGATTGTGTTATTGTATAATTTATTGTTTTCCCCCTCATTGAAATGAAGATCATACCTAGAGCAGTGACAGACACCAAATATCCATGTAGCAAATATTTGTTGCATATGCAAATAAATCTTACCTAAAAATGCTTTAAAAATTAGCCAGTTTCAAATAAAGAAAAAAAAGCCAATGAGTGTGTTACTAAGGGGTCATTTTAAATGAGGGGTTCATCTTGACATACTATAGAGGCAGCCTTTGAAATGTTAGTAATTGGTTTTAAAAATAAATTACATTATGTTGTTATTTAAATTTCCCATAGGCAATTAGACTTCTATTTAAAATGGGAGTCTGGGAAGATAAGTCACTTGAGCAGACTCCTGTCTTGGTCATGGTCCTTTGTAAACACTATGTCTGGGGCACAGAGTTTAAGCACTAGGACTTCTCTTCAGCCTGAGGGATTATGAGTAAGATGCTGACCTACACTTTTGCCAGTTAGTTTCTAAGCCCCATTCAGAGTTTCTTTTATAACTAATGTCACTGCAAAATGTGTCTCCTCTGCTATGTCTATGCTGCTTAATTTAAATAACTAAATCTTCATGACATGTTTTTTAAATCCTTTCTGCAGAAAAACAAAAAGAGCAGGTAGGATGTAGTTATCCTCATGTCAAACTATTCAATGTTAAAAATTACTCATGTTTCTCTTAAGAGTAGGTCTCGCCTCTAGAAAGTGAGTAGATCTTCTGACGTGAAATCCAAATCACCCCCAGAGACAACCAGAGAACAGGTCACAACTCCTTCTCCACAGAAGAATTCTTCATGGCCAATTCTGGGTCAGTGACTGACATCCGCTTACTAGAGCAGAACTCAGGATAACTATGATTTTTACCCAACAGGGAAAGGCTGACACTCTCCACAGGCCTGAAATCTTCCCTCAGTGCATGCAAGAAAAGCAGCACACAGAATGACAAGGGCTGAACTGTCTCGCCTGTCACCCAAAGGACAAGCCCCAGTGCAGCTTCCACTGTGGAATTCTGCCTAGTGGACTTGAAATCCCCAAGGCCACAACTCACCCCCCAAAGCGGAAAGGTGCTCCACAGAGATGAGTAGTTCAAGGTCTTGAAGTTGTTATCTCTTACTTCAGAACAAATTACCACAAATTAGCAGCTCAAAACACCACGCATCTTTTATCTCATGGTTTTGGTCAGTTAGAAGTTTGGGCGAAGTTCAGTTGGGTCCCCCACTTCAGTTTCCCTCAGGAGGTTGCTCTCATGGGGCCAGCTGGATCAGTCTTAATTGAAGGCTCAGCTAGGGAAGGAGACACATCCAAATTCACAGGTTGTTGGCAAGATTTGGTCACTTGTGGATTCTTGGGCTGAAGGCCTCAATACCTCGTCCACTGTCAATCAAAAGCCATCTCAGTTCCTTGCCAGGTGGACCTTTCATGGACTTCTTCCTCAAGCTAGATACTTCCTTCTTTAGGCTTCGACCTACCTCTTCTTTTCCAAATCAGCCAGGTACTACGTTCTACTGAGTCTAACACTAAATTGTCTCTCAGGTTTGTCTCTTAAATCGGTCTCTTCTCCACTCTAAATGCTAAGATTCAAGTAGTTGTTTCACTACAGAACTCCTTCATAGCTTTCTAGTGGGTCTCTCTGACTCGGTGTTGTGCTGGTTAAGTTTTAATGACTAATGGTCCTGAAGGTAGCTTTGATTTATTGACTTAACTGGTTTCTCTGGTATAAATACTCTCATCATTTTAAGCTACAAAGCAACACTGAAAACAGTGTTGGGAAGAAATTCTCAATGTGTCTCACTGTACAGATCCAGTAGATAGAAATATCTTCAACAGCGTCAGTGATAGTATGCTACGTAAGTAGGACATGATATGCTTTTAATTTAATTATGATTTTATATAATTTCATACGTTGTAACCCCAATGTTGTGATATTGTGATTTATAATAATAAATATATACTTGTGCCATGTGCAACAACAAGCTTAGAACTGGAGGAGATTATACTAAGTGAAATAAATCAGAAGGAAAAAGGCAAATACCAAAAGATTTTATTCCTGTGTGGAACTATGAAGAAATAAAACAAAGCAACAGATAAAATGAAACCAAAACACATCCTAGAAATATGACTGAAGGACTGAGGGTGCTAGACGGGTGGTGGATAAAGAGGGGAGGTGACTCGATGGTGTTTGATGAAGGACTATGCATGCTTTGGTGATGAGAATGGAATAGTAAGACACATGAGGTATGTGAATCATGTATAGTGTTGTAAATCAACTAGTATTGCTGCCTCAATAAGAAAATAATCAAAAAGCAGATATATTCATACTTACAGGGATGAGTGTGTGTGTGTGTGTGTGTGTGTGTGTGTGTGTGTGTGTATTTGGTCTCCCTTCCCATTTCTGTCATGGAATTCCTACAACTGAAATTTCCTAAGTTTTGATAAAGGTAGATGTACCTTTTTTTTTTTTTATTGAGACTAGTTCTCACTATTTTGCCCAGGGAACTGCAGACTCTTGTTGCCAGGGTACAATGAACTCAAGCGATCCCCAACCTCAGCTTCCCAGGTAGCTGGGATTACAGGAGTGCGCCACCAGACCCAGCTTTTATTTTTGAGACTAGGTCTTGTTATGTTGCCCTGGGTGGGTCTTGAACCTGTGGACTCAAGTGATTTCCAGTTCAGCCTCCCTTGCTAGGCTGGAATTAAAGAAGCTTGCCACTGAACCTGGATGTATCCTTTTGTTACATTAATGGGTGACTTTTGGAAAGCAACTAAGGATGAAGTTTGATTGCCAGTAGAATCAACCAGGCAATTAGAAGATTGGAATTTCCAATTCCACCTTGAGACCCCCTCCCCCCAGGGAGATTAGAGGAGCTGGAAATTGTGTTCAATCACCAATGGCCGGTGATTTCATCAATGGTGGCTATGTCAAGACGCCTCCATAAAAAACTAAAAGGATGGGGTTTGAGGTATTTCAGGTTGGTAAATGTGTGGAGACTGTGGGAGAATAATGCACCTGAGTGGACAGAGGAGCTCTGCTCCTTTTCTCCAAATGTCCTTTGCATCTCCTCTATCTGACTGTTCCTGAGTTAACTCTTTTTATAAGAAACCAGTGATCTGGTAAGTAAAATGTTTCTGAGTTCTCAGTCAATCTTGGAAATTAATCAAACCCAAGGAGAGGGTCATTGATTTTGATTTATAGCCAGTCAGTGAGAAGTGCAGGTAACAACCTAGACTTTTGACTGGCATCTGAAGTCCAAGGAGAAGGACGTGGGAACCTCCAATCTGTAGTTTGTCAGTCAAAGGCATAGGCAATACCTCCTCTTGGGACTGCCATCTGAGGTCAAGCTGTCACTCAAGTGTTAAGGGAATGAGAACATTTTTCAGGCATTCAGGAGCCCAGAAAATATACCAAACTCTTTCCATTCTTGAAAAGAAATAACTGAACACCCAGTGCTGTTAAAATGAGTGACAAATTAGTATAAAGAACTGGGAGCTGTGATATAAAAAGACAAGCAGTAAATATTGTGAACAGTCAAAAATGAAAAGATTGGGTACACATGGATTCAAAACCAAATGCACATAGCAAAGTTTTTTATTTAAAGAGAAAATGTGAAAAGTTGAAAACTAAAAACTTAGTCTTCATCTGGATTCCCCAAGTCAGTAGGCAAGACCAAAAGAGTGGGAGGAGCGGGGAGAGGAACGGGGAATGGAAAATGTCATCAAAGAAACTAAAGAACCATCTCACTTGTTTTAAGTCCAAAGTTAACCTTCAATTCCTTGACCTTGAGTGAAATGGAAACTGGTGAATATTTTTGAAAATCAAAGAGGTACACAATGTAAAATTTCAAACAGTAAGTCATACAAATCGCTGAAGTAGACAGGCTAAATATGGTCCAAAATACTGCAAACAAAGTAATAGTAATAACTTGATTTCATAGTAATGACATAGAAGCTGAAAGCATAAATGAAAATGATGTAAGCAAGAACAATTATTTTGGTGATCAGGAAAATGAAAATAGTGAGGTATTTTTTTTGCTCTGCCAAAAAAATCATTTTATTGTATTTGCAGGAATCTAAGTAACTCCTTGTAGATGTTATATATTTTGATTTTTAAAAAGTTTAAAGATTGCTTTCTTATGAAGAATTCTTTAAGATGTTTTCTTATTAAGAATTTTTTTAAGAAATCACTCCCACCTACAGAGTATACTGATCTGTTCCACTTTTATTTTCTAAACAAAGATGAATGATATCTTTAGTTGAAGTAACATTGTCTTCTAACATTATATAGTCATCAGGTGTACATCATAAGTCAATATATAAAAACTATATTAAGTTCACCTCTGAAAGTATGATTGTATCCTGCTCACCAGCCAATGGGTTCCTTTCACTCAGTTTACCCACCTCTTTACCCCTTTCCCTTCTGGTAAGAGAAAGTCATTGGTATTATAGTCTAAAAGTTTGCTTTTGTATTTTATTTAGCTCATCTGTTTATTTGGTTTTGCTGTCTACCACAGAGTAGGTATTATTTTTAATTGAACAAATTTTTAGAGATGGTCAACAATCAAGATGAACAAGCATGTGAGGTAATGAACGTTCAGCACAGATGGCAGGGATATCAATGGGAACTGCCTCGTTGGAAGCCAACTTGTACATACATGTCAGATTTTGAAGTATGTATGATACAGAAATAATAATGACAAAATATACATGTCAATCATATAATGTCAATGATCTATCTTCCTACTGTCTATAGCAGCATTTTGTCTTTACTTTTATTTCTTTTTGCATTTTGCATATATAAACATACTTATAACCCCAAAGTTCTCCTATCACCATATCACCTGTGAACCATAATTCTGATCTTTTGTGTTCATCCCTCCCTTGAGTTTACCCTCCTTTCCATTTCCTCCCTTGCTGTTGGTTTTAGGTCTTTTGTCAGTTTGTTAGTTTTAACTTTTTCTTGTCCTTTTATTTGCTTTCCCTGTATCCCACGTATAGGTGAAACCATCCAGAATTTCTTTTTCTTCTGACTTATTTCCATTAGCATGATTCCGTCTACCTTGTGGTAGCATTTTTAAGATAATCAAAAAAGAAAAGAAGTCTTATCTTAGCATGTCTTCATCAGTAGCATGAAAGTAAACTATGATATGGTCATTCATTTAAAGAATTTAACTGAACCTGCATAATATGACATGGAAATATCTAAAAGCCATAATAGGTAAGTTGGGGGGACATTGTACAGAATATGTATAATATCACCCATTTTTTTTCAGTCCTAACTCTATATTAGTATATGTGTGTATGTAAATATATAGAAATATTCCTGAAAGAACACCTATTCAAGCTTTAATAGATATCTCTGGGGGGGATAGTTTTCCCTTCTTATTCTGTACTTTATATAATTTGCATTTTTATACAGCAAATGTATCTCTCGAGTAACTGTTTTTGTTGTTTTGTTTTCTTACTAGACCACACTTAAACGACAACTCTATAATCATCCCCTGATTTCTTTTGTTTTTCCTTGCTGATTCAAATGCATGCTATTCTTATCTCCACAATCACATGTGTACTGTTATTTAGTAAATAATTGTAAATATAGGTCTTCCCTCATGTAGACAGTGAGCGCCCTCACTTATTCATCTCTGAACTCCCCACACCAGCACGATGTCTGGCACATAATATGCTCTCATTGTTTAATCCAACAAATGCCTTAATCAATCAATTAAAATTACAGGAATGCGATGCTATTATGTTCTTGAAAATCTGTGATCATCTATGCCATGTTTTAGTCCCTGGGCTGCAGTTTATCAAGGGAAGCTCAAGGATTTTATAGAAGATGCAGTGGAGTGATTAAGAATAAGAGGTCAAGTCCCACTTCCACCATTTACCAGAAAGTAACCATGGGTGAACCACACTGCAATTCAGCTTTCTCCTCTCTTCTATGAGACAGGACTAATCCAAGTTTCTACTTCTTAGAGGAACTATGTAAACATCAATGACTTTCTATGTGCATCGACTAATATTGTTGCAATTATTAACAAAAGAAGCATCTAAATCACAGCAGGGAAGAAATCAAAAGTATACACAAAATCTCCAAGGCATTCCCCTTAAAAAGCATCCCAGAGAGCACAGGAAAAAGAACCAACACCAAATCTTGGCACTCACCTCACCTGAACAACCCCCACCTCAAAAACTGTCTAGCTCCCCACTCTCTCCTCTCTCTAATCTTTCCTCTTCAACTTTTTGAAGCCCAGCCATATAGTCTATCCCTCCTAAGCCTGCAGTTGACCTGTTCCAAATAAGTCCCTTGGATTTCTGAAGAGACTGAGGGGGTCAGTACCCTCAAAGGCCAGCTTCAAGGATAGGCTGAGACTGGACAGAGCAAAGGAGAGGAGGCCACTTCATCCCTGTGGATGGACAAGGTAGATCGTAGGCCAGGGCTGGTGAGGCTGCCTGCCTTGAGAGGTCTTAGGCTGTCTCCATTCACAGGGTCAGCCTTGAGTCAGAAAAGAAGTCTTTCAACATTTCAGGGGGGGGGGCAGGAGCCATTGCCTCCAACTGTGGGAAGTTCCATTTCTGCATGCATGACTCAGGTCAGAGAAACAAAAGCAAGTAGCATTATATTTCCAGGACCCCTGCGTATCCTCAGGCAAAGGAAATCATCTCAAAAACCTGTTTCCTTAGTTTCAGATTCTCCCCACATCTGAATCCGTGGGGACTCCACCCATCCGCCACAAGTGCATTCCTAAGTGGAAATAACTTCCAATATCCCTTTTGGAAAAGATTGATCTCTGGTAAGATTGTGATCACTGGACCTCATAAGCCAAACTCTTAGGCCAAGTACAGAGACCATCAGTTCTTCTGGAAGAAATGTACTGACTAATATGCCTCTAGGATTTGTGGCAGGACTTCAGGTCTAGGTCATGCTTTCCGGGGTAATCATTTGACTGCTTAAACCCATATAATAAAGAATCTTGTTTTATACAATTTAGGCAGACTGCTAATGAGAAGACTGGGTAAGAAATTGGAGAGGGAGGTGCTGAGGAGGAAGAAGGTGAGGAGGAGACAGCAACAGGACACAGACTACAGGAGCTTCCAGGAGTGTTGCTCTGGCCCACGGGAATCTAGCAAACCCTGTGATGTGTGCAACCATGAAAACTTTGAATTAGCTCCCAGACAGAGTAAGTGCCCTAAAACCAAGATACTTTTTAAAATGCTTTTATTCTGAATATTTATTCATAGGTCAAGCCTCATTTTTCATTCCATTAATGCATTCAGATTGCACCTGTTTGCCTCTCCTTAGGTGCTTTACATATCCAAATGAACAGATACCAATTCATGTCAGGTTCCTTGACTGTCTCTTAACGCTCAGCTTCTGACACTCCCTTTGCCTCCCTCCAGCGGGGCTCTGATTCCTCCTGCTCTCTTGGTCTTCTCAGTCACTATCTCCCGGTCCCTCCCTCAGACTCGCCCACAGTGTCTCCTTTGTTTTTGCCCTGAAAGATGCCAGACTGTAAGCATGTTTTCTTTGATTTCAAATCCAAACATAAGAAAAGCTTGACCGGTTTGGTGGGGGCCAACCAGAGTCATTAAGAGTTAGCTCATTCCAAGTGTGATGTGTTGGCCTCCAGAGTGTTTGAACATGTCCCTGTCATTGAACCAGACTCAAGTGACCAGCATATGTTGGTGGGAATGGATTCATGGGTCCAGCCCCCATGTGTGGAGGTTCCTCAAAACACAAAAAATGGATCCACCATATGATCCAGCAATTCCACTGCTAAGTATCTACCCAAAGAACACAAAAACATTGATTCTAAAAGAACCTGCACTCCTGTGTTTACTGAAGTACTATGCAGGGGAGCCAAGATACAGAAATAACCCAAGTGCCTCAGAATAGATGAATAGATTAAGAAGATGTGGTACACGTACACACACATACGTACACACACACACACACACACACACACACACACACACAGGAATACTATTCTGCCATCAAAAATAAACTCATGCGTTTGCAGCAACATGGATGGAGTTGGACAGGATTATACTAAGTGAAGTAAGTTGGAAGGACAAAGATAAATACCAGATGGTTTTGCTATTGAATGTAGAAACAAACAAACAAAAGCTCAGACAAAGACAAATCTGGTAAGCTGATCATAGTTCTGAGGATTAAAGGGGGTTAAGGTTTTTCCCACCTCCCTTAGTTACTTCCACTTGACCCAGCACCACTTATTTCAGGAAGAAAAAATAACCTTGTGGTAGGTTTGTCATATACCAGAAAGCCAGCAGTATTTGTGATTCTGTTTCTGGGCTTTCTAATCTATCCCTTTAATCAATTTTCATAACTTAGACGAACAAATTCATTTCATTACAGTGGTCTTATAAGAAATTTTGCTTTCTGGAAGTCTGTATCCTCTAACTTTGTTCTTCACATTTTTCTGCTTTTCTTAATCCTTTACATTAACATATAAATTTTAGAATCAATTTGTAAATTCCCATCAAAAGAAAGCTGGCTATTTTAAGATGGCATTGGAGCTATAGATTAATTTGGGGAAAACTGTCCTTTTTTTAATAGTGAGTCTTCTGCTCTACAAAAAATTATAATCCTCATTTATTCAGATCTTTAATTTTGTCAGTAATATTTTATAGTTTTCTGTGTGGAAGCCTCCCATTTATTACATTTTATCCTGACATCTTCGTGAAGTTTCATTTTCAAATTTGGTGTAACTGATATAAATGTATGTATTTTTATATATGTGTATGTATATATATATATGTATATGTATATACACACAATAGATATAAATATTGACTTTGTTGCACATATGGGCAGTGTTAATTGTTACTAATTCTAATCATTCATTAATAGATTCTTTTGGAACATCTGTGTTCACAACCCTGTCATTTGCAAACAAAAACATATTTTGTTTCTTCTTACTGAACACATAAGCCTTTTGTTTCATTTTCTTGTTTCATTGCACTAGCTAGTAATTCCAATACAGTGGTGAATAAAAGTTGTGCTAAAAAACATCCTTGTCTCATGCCTGTTATCAGAGAAACATTTCACTTTTTATTCATTAAATGTTTGCTATTAGCCTAGAGTCTTGAAGTGTTTTTTTAAATACATTTAACAAAGTTACTTTCTATTCCTAGTTTACAAGGATTTTTTTTCATGAGTTGGTATTAAATGTTATCAAATGCAGTGTATTTATTAAAAGTTTGATTTTTTCACTTCACTCTGCAGAAATGTCTGCTTATCTTCTAAGGTTAAAAAAAATACACTCTGTGACCTTGAGTTTTTTCTAATGTGTTGACATGTGTATTGTGGCACAGCAAATACACCATTTTGGTGCATTTTCCACATTCACTTGAAAAGGTCATTATCTGCAACTGTTTGATAGATTGCTCTATGTGTGTAGTTAGTTATATTTTTTGAATCAACCTACTCACACTTTCCATATGATTACTAATTTTTGTTACTGAAAACAAATAATAGAAAAACTAGAAAGCCAGTCTGTCGTGTGCCTGTAAATGACAGCTTATGGAGCCACAGCGGGGTCTGGGGATCATGGTTAGAATCCCACCCAGGGCAACACAGAGAGACCCAGTCCCAAAAAATAGCTGAGCGTGGTGGCGCCCACCTGTAATCCTGGCTACCTGGGAAACTGAGGCTGGGGATTGTTTGGGTCCATGGTATCACGGGCAACATGAGCCTGCGGTTCCACGGGCAAAATTAGCAAGACCTAGTCTCAAAAAAAAAAAGAAAGAAAGAAAAACTAGGAAGTCACCAAATGTTTGGAAATTAAGTATTATTAATAGCAATAATTATTATAGTAATAATAGTAAGTGATAATTAATAGTATTAATAATCTATGAATCAAAGAACTATTCACAATGAAACTTAGATAAACCAATGAAGAAAAACTTATAACCTTAAATGCTTACATTGAAAGCAAGAATGTTTAAAGATTTTGCCTTCTCTTTGAATTAACATTGAATTGACTCTTTTATTTTAAATTATTTATATATAAATTTCACAACATTGTAATCCCCGGGGTTTACCCCCCCCTTCCCCTCGCTCCCCCCCCCCCTTTCCCTCCTGCTCAAAGTTGTGCACCTCATTTTGGTGCTTAGCTTGTTTTGACTTTTCCTCAAGGCTTTTGTTTATTTTTTCACTAGATCCCATATATTAGTGAAACCATTTGGTTTCTGTCTTTTTCTTTATGACTTGTTTCTGCTAATATGATTTCTTCTAAGTACATCCATGTTGCTATAAATTCATCTAATTTGTCATTTTTAATTGATGAGTAATATTCCATTGTGTATATATACCACATTGTTTTCATCCAGTCAAGCTGTGAATTGACTCTCAACATTGTGAAAGTCTGTCTTGATCTGTAATAGTGCCTCTCAATTGGGGACATTTGACAATGTTGAGAGACTTTTGATTGTCATAATTTTGGATGGGAGGTGCTACTGGCTCTATTAAATATGCACCAGGTATGCAGCTAAGTATCCTATCATGCTCAGGACAGCTACTCATAACAAAGAATCGGACTACCCAAAATGCCAATAGTACTGAATAGAAAAATCCTGATCTAGAGTAAAAATTCTTGCCTTCAATTTTAACTATAATATTAATATAAAAATGCTTATAGTAGAGTACCTATCTTTAAAGCATATGACTTCAAAACAGATTACAGCTAGGTTTAATTTTTTAATTCATTTTGATCATCTTTTATTTAATTTGGGGTATTTAGTCCATTTGCATGCAATGCAAAGTTCAATATAATTGGATTCAGACCTACCACTCCACTATTCATTTTCTTTTGTGCTATCTGGGCTTTCTTCCTTTTTTCTCCTTGTCTTCATCGTAGCAATTTATACATAAATTTTTATTCCTTCCCTCACTAACTTATTAGATATACATTTTTAGTGGATGCCTCAGAGACCACAACATACATTCTTGACTAATTGCAGTCTAAAATGTTAATATTTTACTACTTCTCAGAAATTATGAGAAACTTTGATGCTTGGTTTAAGCAGTTCCCAACATTTTTGTGATATTGCTATCATATGTTTCTACTCCACGAATATCTTAAACCTTATATTATTGATTCTGTTTTATGTGGTCAATACTAATTTTTATGTTTTACATATTTACCTTTGTTACTCCTTATTTACTGAATTTCTTTACTTCATATGGAATCACTGTCCTTTTCCCTGAATAACTCCCTTTACTATTTCTTAGTATTCATCTGCTAGAGATGTATTCCTTCAGTTGTGTTTATCATTTTTGTTTAATCTTATTTTGAGGGATGTTTTTCTTAATATAAAGTTCTAGGTTAACAGCAAGTTTCC
>PVHY01012909.1:0-42945 GCA_004024945.1 Uropsilus gracilis | reverse complement strand
CCCTATATCCGTCATATAAGTGAGACCATCCTGTACTTCTCTTTTTCTTTTTGGCTTATTTCCGCCAATATGAGTTTTTCCAGCTCCATCCAGGTCGCTGCGAATGACATGTGTTTGTCCTCCTTGATGGATGCGTAGTATTCCATCGTGTATATGTACCACATTTTTTTTAGCCAATCATCCATTTGGGGGCATTTGGGGATGAAACCCATTTTTGTCTGTGTTATTTCTCATAAAAAGATTTTTATCTCAAGAAATACATTTTGTGAATTTTCTTTTATAGCCCAAGTGCTTCCTTTTGTCCTCATCTACAAAGATTTGCAAACTTCCCCCTTCTTTCTCATGCTCTTCCATTTTCTTGTAACTTCACTTCTATTGCTAATCAATTATTGCTCATCCTTTGATGTCTTCCCTAGGCTGGAGATGGGTGCACATGAGAATGGGAAGAAACCGGGGGATGAGGGTTGTCAAGAAAGCTGTGGTGGTCTAAGCTCAGGATGGTCTAAGGCATGCTAACCTTTGGGCCTGGGGTCTGGAAAGGGGTATTTTCTAAAAGGAAGGTGCTTTTTATTACCTGGAAATCCTTGCCAGATTCCTCATAAAAAATGGAGGCCCTCATTCTCTCATTTGTTTTTTTATTTAGCAAATGTCTATTGAGCATTAGTATATATATGTATGTAAATATGCATATATACTTACATATGTAATCTATCATTCATGCATCTTCTAGCTTGGATTCATCTATTCATCTGGTTTTAGTAACCAATCCCTAGACAAAGAGTGGGGTCCACAAAGTATCAATGGCCCAATTTGTCAGGCATACTCTAGAGGCAGTTGTGCCCTCAACTGGTGTCAGGTTATGGATGGGAATATATGGATGGTTCACAACAGGGAGAAATAGTCACACTTTTAGGTCTTTTAGATTCTGAGAGATTTGTAGTGGAGTAGTGGGTGTTGATCAACTTCTTCTGCATTTTCCTCACTTAAAACTAAGAAGTGATATGCTCTGTTCTTCCCTACTTTGGTCTCCATATGACTGACCAACTTCTCCTTTATGTATGTTCACTGCATCCTGCTACACCACTCTTTGAGCAAGAAAGGAACAAGTCACTTCTCTTTTTAACCAAAAGATCATGTGTCAGTACATCTATTTACCCAGATGTGTGTTTGCAAAGATGTCTGAGCTCACTTCCATGATCAGTTGGGTACTAAATGTTTGAAATAATTTGCTTACTTCCTTCTTTATGTGTTCATTCTATTTCTTTGATAGAATTAATTTACCATTATGAAGGAAATTAGAATCACATGAAGGGAAAAATGAAAGATAACTATGATTTTATTCTAGCATTTATGAATCTACCTTGAAAAAAACATAAGACTATATTGAGGAATAATATTAAATTCCTTTTTGTTTCTCTAGACTCTGGTCAATGGAATTTAAAATCGGGTCAATACTTTCCTCTCACATATAGCTTCTGATGTGGTGGTTCTTAGCTCTAGGTGTGGAAAGAAATCACCTATGGCACTTGAAACAAAAAACAGATATTTGAGCTTTACCCCTGAGGTATTTTAATTTCTAGTACTTGGGATATATTAAAAAGTTGATCTCTCTCTCTCTCTCTCTTTTACCTAATCTTTTAATGCTGAATTAATGTCATGCCTGAGTTTACCTTAAGTAGTTCCAGATAGCCTCTATAATATTAGCACTTAATTTTTGTATAGAATTATTCTTTTCTTAAAAATTCAATTTGTGTTGTTTGATTTTTAATTGAGGTAATGTTGATTTACATCACAGTATATGTCTTAGGGGTTTAGGTTTACACCTCTGTAATTGTATCTTATTTCATCCATCATCAAAGCCCTAGTAATCTTCCATTGAACCTCTACCCCCCATCCCATTTGCTCCCAGTCCATCACATCCCTCTTTTGGTGGCCTTAATCATAGTTCAGTGTGCTCTTCACACTCCTGTTTTCACTTCTACTCCATTCCCTCCCCTGCTGGTTGCCTCAGATCTATGGTTAGATTGTAAGTTCCTGACCCTTTGTTTGGTTTCTCTACAGTCCTCACATAAGTGAAACCATCTAATATTTATATTTCTCCTTCTAACTCACCTCACTTAGAATAATCCCTTTCAGCTCCATCCATGTTGCAACAAATGGCACAAGTACATCTTTTTGTTTATAGCTCAGTATTCCATTGTGTATATATACACACCATATCTTTTTGATCCATTCATCTGTTTTGGGACATTTGGGTAGTTTTCATATATTGAATGTTGGAAGTAGTGCTGCAATAAACAAAGGAGTGCAGGTTTCCTTTCAGATTAGTACCATAGTGTTCTTTGGAAGGCCATGTGAAGGTTCCTTGAGATGGATCTTTGATATGACCCAGGCATCCAGTGAATACAAAAAAAACCCTCTAATTTGATTGAATGATTCTTGTATGGTTAGATTTAAGCCTAACAAATTGAATCTGCTATTCTTTATTACTTCAATGACATAAAAAACTTCTGTACAAATCTGGTCAATCTTGTAGATTTGACCAGAAAGAAAGTGAAATGAAGAAAAATTATGGTTAATGAGCATTTTTTCCCATGCTAATGGAAAATTTTCCTGTTTTCTTATGTAGGCCAACTGTTAACGCCTAGTGAAAAATTCAGTGCAATAATGTTCTGCAGTAAAAAGAAATCTGTCGGTAAGTATTGAGTTCTTCGGATGACACAAAGAAATATGATTTTTTCAATATTTTATTTTAAAATTTTATAAATTCAAAAGTTATGTTATGTCTTAACTTTGATAAACTTCAGGAATTGGAGAACCTGTATAACTACCACCCAAACAAGGCACTTCTCCCATCCCAGAAAGTTCCCCATTTTCATTCATACTCTCTGCATTCCTTGCGGCCATCTTCCTGTTTCTATCAGATTAGTTTTGCTTGTTTAAAAAAAATTAACATAAATGAAATCATACAGCATTTAGCCTTGCTTTCTTTGCTCAGTATAAGGTTTTCTGCTTTTAATCAATTTATTGATGTAACATTGGTTTACAATGTTTGTGTAATTTAGAGGTATACTATAAAGTTTTTTAATATACATCTGTATGGTTGAATATAGCAATAATTCATTTTTTTCTTTTTGAATTTTTCCCCATAAATTTTGTCAGTTGTTTATATGACTATGTAATTTGGGAAGTACAGTTTTACACCTCCATATGTGCACAAACTTCACTCACCTTCCATCAAATCTCTAGAGCCAATACTATATCAAATTCCCTCTCTTATCCCCAATGCTTTTCCCCACCCCATCGCCTCTGGTAAACACTTTTTTCCACAGACTCTGTTATTTGTGTTTTTTTTTTTTTTTAGCTTGTTTTCTTTTCTAGCTTGTTATTTTATTCCACAGATAGTAAAATTATATAATTATTCATTTTCTCATTTGTTTTACTTAATGACTATATAGTCACCTCAAGAACCATCCATTGTTTCAAAAGGCATATTTTCTCCTTTTTAAATAGTTGGGTAGCATTTCATTGAGCATATATTTCACAATTTCTTGATCCACTTTTTTAGTTTGATGTCGTCCCATTTGTTTATTTTTGCTTTTATTTTCCTTGTCATTAGAATTGAGTCTTCACATGTATCTCTCTGATTCATGTGCAGGAGTGTATCACCTATATTTTTCTCTAGGTGCTTTGGGGTTTCAGGTCTTCTATTCAAGTTTTTAATCTATTTTGAATTAATTTTTGCATAGGAAGTTAAGTAAGGTCTAGTTTCTTTTTCTTGCTTGTGACTAACCAAGTTTCTCAGCATCATTTGTTAGAGGCTTTCCTTTCTCCACTGTATGATTGTGGTACTTTTGAAAAAGAAAAAATGATAAAACTAATTCTAGACTTTTAGACTGGCTCTGGGTCCTTACCCAAAGGGCATAGGAATGACCTGTGGGTGGGAACTAATTGATATATATTTTAGCTTGTCATGAGATTGAATTCGTATTACAGTGAATTAGAATCTAACAAGGGAGCAGGTATCACCACAAAAATAACCATTGTAGTAGGTTAAACACCTATTTGAGATGTATCAGAAGGAAGAAGGGTGTTAGATATACTCTAATGCAGTCTTTAAGTAAAGTCTGTGCCCCAAATTAAGAAAATATCAATAATAAATTGAATATATATCTCTTGAAGGAAAAACTACATAATAGCTTGTCACTGAATAACTAGAGAAAAAGGAGATCAGTACTCACTGGCTAGGATGCTAATTTTTTTTAAAAAACTGGAATATCATTAATACTGTTCAGCTAGATCGATTACTCAACCACCTACCCCTACCCCAAAGTATGTGCCCTGCCATCTCAAACCAAAATTACATAGTACTCAACAAGAATATTCTTTAATGTTATATGAATACAACTTTTAGCACAGCCCATTATAGTAAAAGAACTTGTTCATATAATTATCTACTTAGGTTCTTTTCCTTTCTGCAGTAATATTGGTTTACAACAGTGTGTATGACTCAAAGGCATAGCATCACACCTTTTCAGATGCAAGTCACTACATTACACTGCACACCAAGGGCCCCAGTCCTACATCAGCATCCATTGTGCCATTTCCATAATCCACAATCTATTGCATCTTGAAAACCAGCTATTCTTTTAACTTCATGAATTTGTGTGGTTAATTCTTTCCACAGGTCTGGAAATTTTTCTGTTATTTTTTTGAGTTGGTTCTTCATTCTCTTGTACTCTCTCTCTGCCTTTTGGGGTAACCATCGTCCTTATATTTAGTTTCCAAATGGAGTTGGATAGATCTGGAAATATGCTTTCAACCCCCCCTCCACTTTTTCTTTTTCCATCAGAGTCCTTTGTGCATTGTAATCTTCAAGGTCACTAATTCATCATTCATTTCATTTGGTCTAGTGTGCCCATAGCTTTCTCCAGAGTCTAAATCTCCGCTATCGATCTTTCGGCATCCTTCAGCTCCTTTACTGTATTTCTCATGATATTCATTCCCCCCTTCCTGCTCATTTTCTTCCATTTCACTGAATTTCTTTATCAATGGCAATTTTACATTTTCTGTCTTATAATAGCAAGAGAAGATCTTCCTAGTCTTTTGTGGTTGGGTTCTGGAGAATTGTTTTGTCTGTGATGTATTCTCTTGAGAACTCAAGTTGCCATGCATTATAGTTTGTTTTCTCTTTTTTGGTCTCTGTGTGTATTTTACCACTTTATATCCTCTCCCCAGGCTCTCTCAACTCTCAAGTAATATCAAGTTGAGAGCTGTAAAGGTAGCCCAAAAGAGTGGGTTGAGTGAGTGGGGATACCAGTCCCGACTCCTGACACTGGTAACCAGCTACCAGGATGCACTTTGTTTGCAGGCTGTGATCACTGTGGTTACTCATAATTTCTAACTATGCAATCTGCATTCCTGTCCAGAAGTCACTCAGTAGAGAGGGGGTGGGTGACTTCCTTGACTTTTTGAAGCTCATCCCTGTAGATAAGCTATGGCTCTGAGCAATCTGTCCAGAGGGCAGGTTGTCTCCCACTTTGTGCAGGAGTATGGAAGCAGTGCCAGAGATCATGCCACTTCCAATTCTATACCACTTCCAACTTTCTAAGAGGGGCATAAAAAAACCCCACTCAAAAGACTGTGCTGATGCTGACTATGGTTACTGGCAGTTTCTTTCTGTGCGATGTGGGCTCAGCCTGGAGGTTGTGTAGGAAGGAGCAGCTGGTGGCTACCCAGGCTTTCCAAACCCATCAGGAGCCCCTGGCAGTAAGGCAGTGAGCAGTGTGCCTGGAGGTCCAGGACTCTCCCATGGAGCAGGGAGGCTGTTGCCAGAGATCATGCCAGCTCCAAATCTGCATCTCTGCCAAAACCCCAAGGTGGGCATAGAAGAGTCACTGTGGCTACTTGTAATTCCTGCTATTTTTTCTGGGTGCAGGTCCAGAGGTCATGTAGTTGAGAAGGCTGGGTGGCTCTGTATGGCAGGCACTGATAGCCTGGGAGTCCAGAATTTGCCTGGGGGGTAGACAAGTCATTCTCATCAATGCTGGGACTAGTCACTGGCTGCCTGGGTACACCCTTTCTGAACAGTGGAACCGGCTATGCTCTCTCTCAGAAATATGCCCTCACTTTTCTGGCCTGGAACCTCAGGAGAACCCATGGACACTTGGTAGGGGAAGAGCCACTATCCCTTTTGGTGAACTGGTGTTAATCATGATTTACTGTTTCTCAGTCTTTCCTACCCTTTCTGATGATTTCTATCTCTCTTTCTTGCTGATACACTAGTCCTCACATCCCCTTCTCTGCTCCATTTGTGACTGCTTCTTCCCAGTGCTAAATATTTTGACTACATGACTGGTTCTATATCTTACGTGGCCACATGATTTGAAGGTCTGACTTTTTGTGTTGCCATCATTTGCATCATTACGATTGAGAATGAAGTATCTTTAGGTTGATATCAGTTCCTAAAGCTCTGGTCAGAGACTTGAAAGCTTTATAAAAATTTTTAAAACTTTTCTTGCATTGTTGTAGTTCCTAATAGTTCTCTTGCTACCATATCACCCATGAGCCATCACCAAAGTTCTTGTGTCCATCCCTGCTCTGTTTTGAATTCCCTCCCTTCTTTGCTGTATGCCTCAGATCTGTGGTCAGTTTGTTAGTTTTGTCTTTTTCATGACTTTTTGTTTGGTTTCTCTATTTTGCATAAATTAGTGAGACCATCTTATAATTAATTTTTCCTTCTGACTTGTTTTACTTAGCACAGTTCCTTCTAGCTCCATTCATGTTGCTGCAATGGCATAAAGTTTGTCTTTTTTAATTGCTGAGTATATTCCGTTGTGTACATATCCCACAACGTTTTGATCTGTTTATCTATTTTGGGTCAGTTGGGTTTTGGAAAGCTTTTTTTAACCTAAAATATTAACTAATTTATTCACTCACTTAACAAATACTTTTGAACCCCTACAGTAAGTCAAGTAGTGCCCACCTTCCTTGACTTTAAATAGCTTTTTATGATTCAATAAAACACATGAATTCACATATTTGTTAGTTTTATAGTAAAAATGATAAGTTTACTTAACATCTCTAAATGTGGTATCTTTGCCAGAGGAGCCTAGGCCAAGTGACTTTCAAATCAAGTTTGGATTTTCAGGGGAAATATGCAGAGTGACTTCTACCTCAACAGGTAGTTAATTTAATAAAGGGGCTTTTGTATTTGTATAAACCGTCAGTACATCTCTGGAAACTTGGGCCACTGATGATATATGTTATGGGAAAACCATAATTTTCTCCCAGATTTGCTTTATTGTTTTTCTCTATGTTATAAATCTCACATTATTCAAGATGTGAAAAATTCCAGTTAATTGACTCAAATACAAAAAACAATCTGATTACTGACTAGTTTCTGTCTGTTCTTTGTAATTCACTCTCTCTGTGTAGCCTGCATGGGAGGCCCAATGGCAATTTTATAAAAGGCATGTATGTGCTTTTCTACAAAGAAATCCAGAGGAGTATTGTTCGTGTATAAAATACCTAATTCAGATTTCATGTAGTTTGGTAATATGGGAAGTAAAAGAAGTAGATAATTATAGGCTTTCTTTAAACTAACTAAAGCTGTTCTTGATTCTAAGATGGGGCCTGTGGAGCCAGCACAAATTACTTCACAGGGAAGTCCTTAGTATGTTGATGGGGTGCCGGGTGGGAAGAATTAGACCAGGGTCACATTATGTCTCTCACTGATGCTTTGTGAGATTTTTCTCCAGAAAATATTAAAATTATATTTTTCCATTGTATGGGTATAAAGACAAATGTAATCCAGCTTGGATTCATTATTACATATCCATTATTATTATATTCATTTTTCTTCAAATTTTAAAATAAATGAAGATTAAGACATTTTTGTATGTGCCTAAAAGTATTGTGGACCATAGGTACTGCATCTACTATGCCTACAAAGAAGCAGTGCTTTGGTTGAAGTTTATATGACTGCTTATATGGCGTGGGTTTTTTTTTTTTTTTTTTTTGGTGCATGTACTATTTGGCAGGTACTGGATTGGTTCTATAACAGAGTTGGTGATAAAAAGAAATATAAGACATGGAAGCCATTTTCACAGGTACATATCAATGTGTATTATGTATGTATATTAATAGATATGTTTAGAGAGTGTTATTTTTCTTTTGAGTTTATCTGTAGGGTAAATGAATGGGTCAGGACTTTTTCCATCATTAACCTCTATGACCAGCACCTGTGGTATTGCACCCTCCCTGTGACTGTACATGCCTGGACCCGGTGGACATGTGCATGTGTGAGTGGTCACACCTGGGCCTGGGAGGTGGCGATAAAAAGGCCACATCAGCAGCCTGGAGAAGGGTGAGGAGAAGGCTTGTGAAACCCATGGAGGCCTCTGTCATTATTCTTTAACTGCTAGAACTGATGATGAGCCTACCCGGATTGGTGTGGTTAGAATACATTATTCCACAGGGAATAACAACAAATCCAAAAACTGTTTCTCAGGTACTTTGCAGTTACCTGTATGAAGGAATTAGTTTCAGTTTGAGTTTGCTTTTTGTTTACTACAATTGTAAAACTGGATTTGTTCTTTCTTCCAGAACCATTTTTTAAATATAAGTTAATGAAGTTATTATAATAAAGTGCCAGTTGGTACTAGTGGACCAGTAACATTCTTAAAATATCTTTCTTGTAACTTTCAGGTTAGTATTTCCTAATGAAGTCCCTTCTACATTTCAATTGCTTTTTGGTGTCCCGAGGAGATGAGGACTTAGGAAACTTTCTTTGATTCCAGTAAGAGATGAGAGAAAAATGCTCAATTTCTTTTACTTCACTATACTAAAATTCCGTGCAAAAGGGTGATAGAAATGATTCCAGAGATTCTGAATCCTTGCTGCTTGTCAGAAATATTGCAGGACATAAATCTTCTGTTGATAAGTTCATCAGCTTTTATAATTGAGAGGGAACAATGTATATTAAATATTATGTTATATATAAGATCGATATCATTTATCTTGCTTATCATTCAATTTTTGGGTCATTTTTCTCTTAAAAATGGAATAATGTTGGTTCATAGGACTGTATATGTTTTAAGAATTCAGGTACACACCTCTGCAATACATGTTACTACACCACACCCACTATTCCAAGGTAACAGTACCCTCCCCCACAGGCTATTGGACCTCCTGCTCCCCACTCTGGTAACCTCGGTTCTGCATATGTATTCTGCATATATACACACACATAAATTTGCAGTCATAGTAAATGAAGTCGATTGTATCAATTATATCTCAAAGATATATACATATGTGTATTTATGAGCATATGTGTGTATGAATGTGTGTATATCAATGTATGGATGGTTTGAACAAATAGAAAAGGAGTCTTAGAGACTTTGGTACATTTAATTGGCCTTTAATGCTGAAGCACAGGACAGGTAACACAGGTAGACTAGCAAGTAAGGAGGCAGGGAGGACAAGAGACTGGGAGGAAGGTAGTAGCTGCACCTCCTAATCCCCATGATCTTTCTCTCTGTCTCTCTCCCTTTTCCTCCCCCTCCTTCCTTGGTTTTTCAACTTCTCAGCCCAGGTGTCCATAATCATAGGTGCCAAGCCCCTTGCTGGCACTCCTAGTGCTTTGTGCATTAGCATGTTATCACCTGCTCCCAAGGAAACTTGGGAGGAAAATCAAGCCGCAGGTAGCAGCCTCTATGTTCGGTGGTAGAATGTGGGAAAGGAACCTGAGTAACTCCATTTTCTTCGCTATGTAGATACGTGTATATATACACAGATATATGCAACTGGCTTAGGAGGTGCATCATCATCTCTGTTGATACTAAATTCTCCTTCATGTTAACGACAATGTAACATCCTTATAAACGTTCACTTTCTGCCCTGACTTTTGGAACTGCATGTAATATCTCGTCAGCTGTTTGCATTAAAGATCATCAGGTGTTCAAAAATCTGCTTCATATTGATTCTCTTAAAAACAGAACAGAATTGTGCAAAGTTGCCAACAGAAAGTATAAAAAGCACTTCGTGGAATGCCTGCCCCTGGTGGCAGTCTGAGAGCAGGGAGGTAATGGGCAGGATTTGAGAACAATGTCAACTTTTTAAAATTAAGAATATTATCAATGTCTCCACACCATTCCTTATATCCCCCTTTACCCTTCTTTCTCATCTCCCAATTAGCCTCAAATCTTATTTCCTTTCTTCATGACTGCTAATTTTTACAATTATTTTACTTTGTTGAATCACCTGCTATATAAATGTCCAATATTTGTCTTGTCTTCCTAGTCTTATTTTTCTGTAAATGGCAACATTTTGTCTTTATAGCTGAGTAGTGTAATGGGTGCTATAGGTTACTCTTTCTCTTTTTTAAAATATTCTATCCTTGTATTTGGTTTTCAACAATTTTATTATAATGCATCTTGGGTGTGTTATTGTGGTATTATTTTGCTTGAAACTCTTTTGGCCTTTTGCATCAGGATATCTGGTTTGTTTCACAAATTGAGATGGTTCTTAGTGATGATTTCTTTAAATAAAATTTCTATGCCTTTCTCTTTTTTGTTTCTTTCTGGACCCCCATTATATGAATGTTATTTTTCCTTAGGTTAATCCCAAAGAACTCTTGCGTTATTTTAATTTTTTACTTATTTTTCCTCTGTTCTATTTGTGTTTTCTGACATTATTCTTTCAAGCTCACTGGTTCTCCATTACTTGCTTTTGTCTACTGTTGAGGCCCTTGTGTTTTTAATTTAGTTATAGTATTGTTCAGATTAGTTTAGTTGTGGAAGTCTTATATTTTCTCAAGCCTTATTGTGTTCCTATTAAACTATTGCCTTTCTCAGTTCTGCAAGTATGGTTATAACTTTTGCCCAAACTCTTCCTTAAACTGCTCACAGCATATTCCACAATTCGGTTAGACTGAGACTTGTGAATTTTTTTCTTTGGTCTAGCATCTGTGATATGTTCTGTGTCCTTGTTTTCAGTTTTTATGGGCCACAGAAGGGAGTTTTTTTCTTTTTCTTAATGAGTTGTCTTTAGGGTAATTCACTTGTCCTCTGTAGGGTAAGTGAATTGTTCAGACTTTTTTACTCCATTAGCCTGTATGAGCAGCATCTTCAGTATTGTGTCTTCACCATGATTGTGTGGTCAAGTGGTTATGTGCATGTGTAAGTGTGCACATCTGAACTTGGAGATGGGGCTGTAAGAGGTGGCGAGAGCATGAGCACAAGAAAATGCTGAAGGGAGGGAGGGAGAGAGAGAGTTAGTGAGCTGGGGGGGCTTGCCTACCTCCTGGCCCTGCCCTGCCTGGTGTGTCTGTGTAACTGCTAAAATCTATAAAGAACTTAGGAAGATTGGTGAGTCTGATGCTTGCATGACAACAGGCATCACAAACTGGTCAGTTGACCTACTGTTGGTGATGAGGAGAATGGGATGGTTACTCAACATCCTCCTACAAAAAGCTGGGTATAATCCTTTTTTTTTTTAAACCCAGAATCTTTAGTGTCTATTATTTCTCAAACTGCTGCCTTTATACATGAATAGATAACTGGGGCACAGGTACTAGTGAGGGATAATAGACAGGTAGTAGGGCACCAAAAGGTCATCTCAAGTTAGCACCAAGTTTTCAAGTTTCTTACTTTGCTGTGGATGCATAAATTGTGTGTGGGGAGGGTTCACAGTGATCCTCTCCCTAAACCCCACTTGGCCTAAAAGTTTCTTGTAGTGCCACAACCTCCAGACTTTATTTGCATCCATAATGCAGCTCTGGCAGAGGTTAGTTCAATCTTGGAGTTTTCTTTGCTTAGAGTACAGAGTCTTACCCTGGGATACTTGCTCTTGTTATTAAGATAGCTACTTACGTGCTGGTAGGAAAAGCATTCAGTTGTTTCAGTTTTGGCTTTGATTGTGTGTGCAGTAGAGGTTTAGAATTTCATGACCTCAGGTTGCAAATAAAGCCTCATCTAGGAGGAGGTATAGGTGATCTGATCTGGCTCATCCTGCTGGATCTGGCTCCAACTGTTCTAGATAGGGAGCCTTAGTACAAGTCAACAGTCAGCATTCTGCCTGCTGTCTCCTATAGTTCTTCAGTAGTGCATCCTCTGTCCTGTATCCCACTCTGTTGGCCCCCTGCCCCAGGGTAGTACTGGATAATCAAAGTCCCCACTATGGGTGTGTGCCCCTGAGCCAAGCAGATGGTTGCCCCTGATGCATGCAGTAACTATCCATTCATCTTTCAGTAGTGCTGACTAGCAATTTGTTGTGGATATATGGGGAAGGACAGCCCATCTTTATTCTTCTGCTGTCTTTGTTGGAATCCCCTGAAGGCTTTGGAAGTGACTTGTTTTGCAAGGGAGAGACTTGAATTCAAGGGAGGGATGAACACAAGTGACTAGGATGATGTTAACTGGTGACATGGTGGTGGGAGATCTTCAGGGTATAAGGAATTATATATAATCAATAAGAAAAGTGACCTCTGTTTTGGAACCAAGTAATGCTGGATATTTTGAGTTGAGGAAAGAGATTATTCTTTATGGTAGGCAGATCTGTCATTCTGTTAAAATGTTGTCTTATTTGATAAAAGGAATTTTGCAGATATGATTACATTAAGTATCTAGGGAAGGGAAGATTATCCTGGACTATACAAGTTGGTCCAATGTAATTGCAAGAATCCCTATAAAAGGGAGGCAGGAGAGTCAGAGTCAAAGATGTGAATCAGGAGAATCAGAGGTCTGAGTGGTGTAGCTGTAAATCAAAAGAATGGGGGTAGCGTCTAGAGATTGGGAAAGGCAAGGACCAGATTATCACCTAGAATATTCTGAGGACCTTGTCCTGCTGGAACTCAAATCTTGATTTGAGCCTATGAGATCCATTTTTGGACTTCTGATGTTAAGAACAGTAAAAAAGTACGTTTTTGCTGTTCTTTCTCAAGTTGGTGGTAATTTGCCAGAGCAACAGTAGGAAATGAATACGGTGCTAAAAGAATCACTCTGAGTGCTCTATTGAAGTCAATTTATAGGGATTGGAATAGAAGCAGAAAAACCTACTGCTATAATTCCCTAGTAGTGCACCCCCCCCTGTCCTGCATACCATTGGGGAGGCTATTGCAGTCCAGGTGAGTTGGCTTGGACCAAAGCAGGAGAGGTGAGAAGTGGCCAGATTTCTTTCCTGCCTAATCTTTTGGGTATTCACTCTAATTTTTATTGTACATTGCTAACTTACAGCTTTGTATGTTTTCAGTGTCCACTTTCTAATCTCTGAAACTATATTATACCATATCTGTCACAAAATATCCTGTCACCATCTGCCACCAACCAGCCTCCTCTATCTCTTTCTCTCCCATCTGGTAACCACTGTTCTGTTTTTGAGTCTAAGAGGTGATTTTTGTTTTGTTCATTTGCTCAATTTTTTTACATATCATAAATAAATGAACTCATACTATATATCTTTCACCTTCTGACTTTTTTAATTTAGCATAATCCTCTCAAGGTCCATCCATCTTACTGCAAAGGGCAAGAGGTCATCTTTTTATGACTGAGTAGTATTCCATTGTGTTTATATGCACACAGACACATATAACATTATTTTTAGTTAGTTATCTGTTAATAGGCACATCAGTTGTTACCATATCTTACCCATAAATAATGCTGCAACATAGTGGTACATATATCTTTTTGAATTAGTGTTTCCATATTCTTCTAGTAAATACCCAGAAGTGGATTTACTGGATCATATGGTAGTTCAATTCTTGTCTTTTTGAGGAACATCCATACAATTTTCCATAGTGGTTGCATCAATTTACATTCTTAAGAATACTGTATGACTTTTCCTTTTTCTCTCCATTCTTGCCAACTCTTACTTATTAAAGAATCTTTCCCCCCTCTTTGTCATAAATTATGTATTATTTTATTGCTGAACTCTTGGTTCTATTCTATCAATCTGTGTGCTTTTTAAAAAGTCCAATACACTACTGTTTTAAAACCAATCATTCTCATTTTAACTCAAGTTGGCTCTTTCATGTCCTTCTGTAGGTTCATATTTTAAATGTTCTTTGCATATGCACAAAAAAATTAGAATTATAGTTGTAGAAACTGATAGCAATCTTCATTTTTCAGAAAGGATGACTTAAAAAATTTTTTTATTGATCATTAAAAAATTAATTTAAATTAAAAATTTGCATATATTTGTATATTTGCATTTATATTACATTATTGCATTATTGTGTACCCTGGGGCTTTCCCACTTCACTAACACTTGTTAACCATCCTGATCTTTTGTGCTCTTCACCTCCCCCGCCTTCTTCCCCCTCCTCCTCTCTTGCTCCATTGTTCAGTCCCATTGGTTGTTTTTATTTTTTCTTGTTCATTTGTTTGTTTTTCCCTATCTCCATCATATAAGTGAGACCATCCTGTATTTCTCTTTTTCTTTTTGACTTATTTCTGCTAATATGAGTCTTTCTAGTTCCATCCATGTTGCTGCGAATGACATGTGTTTGTCCTCCTTGATTGATGTGTAGTATTCCATCGTGTATATGTGCCACATTTTTTTTAGCCAATCATCTGTTTTGGGGCATTTGGTTTGTTTCCAATTCTTTGCAACTGTAAACAGGGCTACAATGAACATGGGCGTACATGTGTCCTTTTGAATTAATGTTTTCTGTCCTCTGGGTAGATTCCTAGTAGTGGGATTGCTGGGTCGAATGGTAAGTCCACTTTCAATTGTTTGAGAGTCCTCCACACAGTCTTCCATAGTGGCTGGACCAGTTTGCACTCCAACAACAAATGTTGGCATGGATGTGGAGAAAAAGGAACTCTCTTATTAATCATTTTTGGTTCTATCTACTTTATATTACAGCATTGTATTCCCCAGGGATTTCCCTCTACCCCATCACCCGTGAGTCTTCATCTTGATCTTCCCTGCTTCTTCCTTCCTCAATCTCTCCCTCTCCACATCCCTCCCCAACAGCCTGTTTCATCACTGTAGTTTCACAGTAAAATTTGAAGCCAGAGGACATCATACCTCATTTTGTCTTCTCAGGTTTGTTTAGACTATTTGAGTTTTTTGTGGATTCATACAAATTGTAAGGATTATTCTATTTCTGTGTAGAAATGCCATTGAGATCTTAACAGGGATTGCACTGAATCTATATGTTGCTTTAGGTAGAAGTGCTATATTGACAATACTGTTTCTTTCTAACCATGAACATGGGATGCCTTCCCATTTCTTTATGTCTTTAAATTTCTCTCAACAGTGTCTTATTATTGTCAGAATACAGTTCTTTCACTTCTTTGGTAGAATATATTCCTAGGTGTTTTATCCTTTTGATGTGATTTTTAAATGAGACTGCATTCTTCATTTCTTTTTCTATTAGTTCATTCTTTGCATATAGAAGTCCAACAGATTTTTGTACATTGATTTTGTAGCCTGCAAGTTTATTGTATTTGTTTATTATTTTTGACAATTTTTTGTGGACTCTTTATAGTTACTATATATAATATGTCATTCACACATATGGCAGTTTTACTACTTCCTTTGCAATGTGGATAACATTTCTTTTTCTTGCCCAATTTGTCTGGCTAGGACTTCCAGTACTCTGTTAAATGATAGTGATGAAAGTCTACATCCTTGTCTTATTCCTGGTTTTAGAGGAAAAGTCCTCAGTTTTTCCCCATTGAACTCAATGTGAACTATGGGTTTGTCATATATGGCTTATATATCTTTAGATATGTTCCTTTGATTACATTTTATTGAGGATTTTTTCTTAAATCATAAATGAATGCTGAATCTTATCAATATTCTTTCTTCTGCATCTATTGAGATGATTATATAACTTTCACCTTTCATTTTGTTGATTTTATGAATTGCATTGATAGATTTGCATATGTTGATTCATTTTGGCATCCCTGTAATAATCTACCCTACTTTTTAATGTGTTGCTAAATTTAGTTTGTTAATATTTTTTGAGGATTTTTCTGTCTATATTCATCAGAGATATTGGTCAGTAGTGTACTTTTTTGTACTGTTCTTGTCTGGTTTTGGTATCAGCATTGCTCTGGCCTCATGAAAAAAGCTGGGATTATTTCCTCCTTGATTTATTTTTGGAAGCATATGAGAGGATCGTCTTTGAATGCTTGGTGGAACTCACCACTGAAACCATCTGGTCCTTGACTACTGTTTTTTGGAAGGTTTTGATTACTGTTTCATTTTCTTTACTTACAATCACTGTATTCAGAGGTTGTAGGATCAAGGAGTTTATTTATTTCATCTGGTTTGTCCAATTTATTGACCTATCGATGTTCGTAGTAGTCTCTTAACCTTTATATTTCTGTGGCATCCATTCATTATATTATCTCCTCTGTGATTATTTTTTTTTGAATCTGTCATTTTTTTCTCTATATCATCTAATCTATTGAATCATTTAAGAGTGATGTTTCCTTACTGATTTTTTGTCTGGAAGATTAATCCCCTGATGTAAGTGTGGGTTGTCTTGTCACTTTTCCCTTTAGATGTGTGAATATGTATTTGGTGCTTCTACACTGGTGATTGCTATGTATGTATGTGTCATTGGTATATCTTATTGATGGGTTGGCCCTTTGTATCATTACATAATATCCATTATTATTTTTTTGTTACTGTCTTTGTTCTAAATTTGGTTTTTTCTGATATGAATATAGCTACACCTGCTTTCTTTTCAACTTGATTTGCAGGGAATATTTTTCTATCCCATCACTTTGAGTCTGAGAATGTCCTTAGCCCTTACGTGAGTCTCTTCAAAGTAGTATATTGTTGGGTCTAGGTAGGATGTATTGAATCAATAGCTACTTATATTAAAACACATTTTAAAACTGCACTTTTATCCCCTATGTATCTTATATTTTCAATGTCTCACTTTACATGTTTAAGTTATGTGAGTACCTGGACTAGGTGTTGTAGAGTTAGTCTTACTACTTTCATCCTTTAGTATTTATCCTGCTTTAAGTATGTTACACAATGACCAGGGAGACAAAAAAGAACTAGAAAGGGTTGCTGAATGGACAGTGCTATAGGTTTCCAGTTTGTGAAGCTAATAAAATAAATGAAAACATGAGAATTCAAATTTATTTTGATAAATTGTAGTGAGAAGCCTAATTCATCAACTAAAATGTAAACATGATAAAAATCTAGGTCAGACATTTGGATTCAAACCAGAAACGATAAAATTTGTGCATATATTCATACAAAAGATTGCCAGACTATGTTCCCAAACATTAACAATTATCCATAAATGATGACATTCAAGATGATATTTGTTTCTTTATATTTTTCATAATTTCAAAAATCTTATTTATAATGAAATTGTATTATTTTAGTGATCAGAATAATATAACATGTTGTAAATTATCAGTTATGTATAAACAGGGGTGGGAAGAACATGCCTTAATGAAAAAATTAAAAATACTTTGAAAAAGAAAAATAAAGTAGGTGGTTGGTCCACTACATTTATTGTGAGCATATATTTTAGAGTGAGGTTGTTCTCTTTTAACATATTTTTTAGTGTCAGTCACATTAGATGAGTCCTCCTTCTCAGGGCTGGCTGGAGTGTTTATCAGGGATTTGTCCTGAGGACTGATACTATGGAAGGCAGATCCCAACATGGTGGCTTCCTGTGTTGCTACTGGCAAGGTGATGAGAAGTTACCAAGTCTCCAACTTGAGATAATCACCTAGTGTTTTTTGTTTCCCAGGCCAGTGCTATAAACATGGTAGTTGGAATTCTTTCATGTATGGGTCAAGTGTTGTTCAGACCAGTGTTATGGCTTTGGGTCCCAGGGCAAATAAATCCGTTCATGGGTCTATGAAGGACTACTTCTTAGACTGCTTTTTCCTTGACTTTCCTGTGCTCACTTGCCCCTGGCCCTCAATGCAGAAGTTCTAGGGGCTTATCTCACTATGTTGGATCATAGGTTTGGGGTGAAAGTATTAGAACACAGTCCTATCTCCCTCCCTACCCCCCACAGGGAAAAATGCTACACCATAGAGACTTCTTCCTGATTGTGCCTCACTGCTCCTGCAATAGATGTCTGTCTTGGTGAGGGTTCCTGTGGATGTCTGGGTGCTGCATTCTTATCCTTTGTTGTATAAGTTCTTTCATCTGGATTTCAATTCTACCTCCATGGAGACTGATCCATATGAAATTGTAGATTTGTTGTGATCGTGGGAGGAGGTCAGCAACATGTTCTCCCAATTCCACAGTCATGTCTCAGAACCATTGTATTGCTTTTGAAGTTTGTATTATGCAAATGTTTCATAAGCAGTTATAAATCAAGGCTCTTTTTTTTTTAAATAGTCCTTTCACATTTAGTTTAATATTCTACTAGAAGGAATAGTTGAGAGGGAATTGGAGATATCTTCTTGTAAAGCCTGTATTTTGCCCTCTCTTAGGTAGTGGAGTGCCTGGATTAAATGACTTTTCAGTAAGTGACTGAGCTCAGTTTAGACAAGGTGCTTGGCAAAACAACCCAGCATACTCTTCAGTATATATAAGGGGCTATAAAAAATTCCTTCATTGCTGTTTTCGGGTCAGTTGTGATGTCTTTTAACTGCCTATTTGGACTTGCCTCACTTTCCCTCTAATTTCCATTGCACTCTAGGTCTCTCCTCTGCTTCTTTCTCTGTGGGTATTTGTAGGCAAATCCACCCTTTGAAAGAAATCACTGTCTTATATGTTTTTCACTGCCTAGAACAGAACTTTGCTCAAAGGGTCTCAATAAATATTTTTGGAATAAATCACTTTGTCTTGGTTCCAGCAAATTTTATTTGCCACATGGATGCAGGGATCTGAGGCCCAGAAAAATATATGTGTGTACTAAAGAAACTCAATTTACAGCTCCATGCATCTCAAAGTGATAAACACAAGTTTTGAAAAGCATGGTTTCCAGTGAACCCTCAAAGTACCAAGCATATAAGAGACTTCCTCAGATGTCCTTCTCATGTGTCTGTCTCTTCTGCCTGGGGCTCTGTGCTCTTACTCTGTGGCAGGTTGCTTGCTTAATGGGGATGGCTGGAATATATTTCAGTAGAAATTGAAATATCCTCCAGTTTCTTTGAGGTTCTTATTATCTTTAAGAGTAGACTCTAATTTCTTTTAAAATGGGGATGTGATAAAGAGCTGTAACTGTTTTCATCTTTATAGAAAGCATTGTGAGCCTGGCTGAGTCCAGAGTCACAAAAAATTAAGAAAAAAACAATTTTTGCTAGAGTTTATAAAATTATAAAATAATGTAGAATTGGGCACATATGAGAAAACTTTAAAAATGTAATAAGTTTTGAACAGACTTTTGAGAGATTTTTCTCATCAAGTTATTAGGAAGTTATTAGGAAGACCTTCAGGGGGGAACACAGAAGCTCGGAAGTGGAATGAAAAGGTCTTAGGGCCACAAAGTTAATTGTGAGAGTCTTTGTGATCTGAAGAACATCTTGGTGTATTACATTCAATGACAGAGGCCTCTTTTTCCTTTCACCTCTGGACTCAGCCCATACCACTTCATAGTTTCCCAATCATCTTCGTACAGTGATGTCTACTGTCTGCTTACACCAGAGTCTCCTCTGTGCTTATTTAGCAAGGGAGACAGTTTAGTGTTTCAACTATGACTCTTCTGCTAATCTTGCAGTGTATTTCCTTTCCTTATTTGTGAAGTGGATCTCTTGACAGTATGCACCAAATAGGATTATTTTGAGGGTGACTGAAGTAATGTATATAAACACTTCCTGTAGGAGGTAACTTTTAATAAGTGCTCAGTAAGTGTTAGCTGTTTTTACTATTACATGACAGCTCATCTTAAATCTATAGTTATGAACCATACTTACACAAAGCTGCATGTTGAGGGCATACATATGAAGATTTTATTGTCTCTTGCATAATATAAATTACATATGCTACAACTAGAATGACTTGGTAAAATTTCTTACATTTCTTTGTGAAGCTACAGTAAGCAACTCAAAGTCACAAACATAAATATATTCGTGGAGGAATAAAGCTCCCAATAAAGCAAAATTTCCCAATATCTGGAATTGATGAGCAAATTGACTCAGCCAAGAGGAAAACAAGCCCAAAAACCTTCAGTATTTGAGTCCCCTAACTCTTCTTCCAAACTCTTTTGTGAGGACAAGAATAAAAAAAAAATTGTGGGAAGATTTTTTTTGTGCCTCAGTTCTCTTTAGTTTTCTGCTTAAATGTCAATAAGTCCCAGCAGCTGCAGGTCACCATTGGGTTTCAATAGGAAACCCCTATTCGGGACACATTTTTCAGTTGTATCAGAATGTGTTTTTGGAGTCAAATCAGAAAATCTTGGAGTCTGGGGAACTCTTTTCTTTAAAGCTTTCCCCACTCGTTGTTCTTTCCTCATGTCTTTAATGAATTGCTTTGGCTCCCAACCACACAGACCAGATTGTGAAGAATGAAAGAAAATTAAGAAAGGAAAAAGCTTAAGTTATTGATTTGGCTTGAAGGAATTTTTCTGAGATTTCTGACCCAACCCCAAAAAAAACCAACAACAACCCCAAACCCCAAATGAATCTCTGTGTTCAGGGACGTGCTTCAGTTTTTGGATTGGGATCAACCTTGCTTAGGAAATATCAGTTGATGCCATGAGAGTTTTATAAGGAGACCCCAAGTCCCTGTGGTGCTTCATCATTTCATGGTTTGGGGGAACTCAAGCCAATTGCCTGAAGACTGTCTATTAAACCACACATTTAGGGAAGAACAATGCTTTGCAGTTAATTGAAGAAAGATAGTTATGTTTATTAATTAGGACCTTATGTTCTTTGATCACTCATAGGTCCATGGGAACCTCTTCTATTTTTCTCTTCCTCTTTGTCATTTTAACACAGCCACTGCATCCACTAACTGCTCTTAAATACTAAGGTACTATGAATTTTTTAGGAAAACTAATAAAAAATATATAAATGACCTGTCTTCTCTTGCCTACTGCAAGTGGAAGCTGGACAAAGTATTATTTATTATGAGGGAGAAGAGCCCAGATTAGGAGTTGGGTGTTGCCTTTGAAGACCTGGAGAAGAATCAATGGGTACTTGCCAATTTTCAATTTGAAAAATATTCAGAAAATTATTTCAGACTCTCTTGAGAAATAATAACATAAGCAACTTGGAGACTGACTTTCCAAGCTTGGGGGATTTCCTTTCTTCACCCTTTCTTTGCTGTTTATTTTCAGTTTTCCAAGTAACTGTTTCTGGTATTTTTTTGTAAAGCACTTTCCATATATTTATTGATGGCAAAGGTGTTATTTTACTGAGGACCCACAGGTAAGGAAAGATTGAAAGTTAAAATGTGTTCACACAGATAGTTGCTGGGAGATGTCAGGCCTCTTACTTTAAGACCCAATGCTCTTATATGAGGACCCTGTCACCAAAATCTCATTTTTATGGATTCAAAAAGTCTTGCTAACAGGAGAACAACATCTTGACTACACTTAAAAAATTTCCATCAGAGTAATGTTATGTCCCATGCGTCTTTTCAACTTGTTATCTCAGTGATTTGATTTGTTTTTGTTACAGATGTACTTTCTCCTTCCAAATGCAAAGACAGGTATATGCATGTATGTACATATATATTTATATATATATATGAGTACAATTTGTATAATATATTCATATATATATATATATATATATATATATATATATGAGTACAATTTTATTAGCTGAAACCAGAAGTGGCTTAAACAAACCATCAGCCCTATCAGATACTTATTTTGGGGAGGGAGAGGGTAAGCTACAGGTCATTTATCCTGAAATGAAGGTTATTTCTTTGATAATTGTTTCCTAACATTTAACTTATTTATGAATGACCATTTCATAAAATAAATTAGGTATCCCCATTTAGTTAGCTTGGGGAGTGTAACAGGAAGGACATGACTCAAAGATAAATATTCTATGAGGGCTTCATAGATATTTTATTTGACTAGGGCAAACATCAATTATGTTGGGCTTTATGAGTTTTGAGCAGTGAAAGTGGTTTCCATGATCCTATATGGATAGGACTTTGAAGCTCAATTACTCAGTTATTTTTCTATTTTCTGGAGTGGATTCAAAAGTTTCTATGACAGTGCTGCTCTGCAAATGGCTATTCTCTTGGCTCAGTGAAATGATGACTGATGGCTTCCTGTCCAGACCCATGTCTTGGGCTCCTCCGCTGTCACAAAAGAATGCTCACACTATTAGCCATCCATCTTCCAGCTAGCATCAGCAACCCTCCAAGTGTTTTCCAGGAAGTATAATCTGAATCTCATAGTCACTTATTTAGTACAAGTACAGTTGAGAGAAGTAATAATTTGGATAATTATGTGAAGAACATGTAGTTTTTGAATTTATTTTTCTAAGTATCCTGAAATACATTATGAGTTTAGTGAGTTCAGCAGAGACTGAGGACAGATGCCTATCATTGGACCCTGTGCCTTGTTTTGGGGATCCTGTCTGTAGGACTATGGTATAACACAACTCAGAAGAACTCATTTTGTGTTCTTTGCATCAAACAGTGCCTTTTTTATATATTTATTTTTTTTGTTTACATATTATATTTAAATTTTTTTAATGAGGATTTCCCAGAGAAATTATTGTTTGAACTTAGGGCAAATATATAATTATATATTGACTGAGAAACTAGCCTACTTTTATTACAGACTGTGAAATAAAGGGTAATAGATGAGCCTTCCCTTTTTCTGTAGAATATGGCTCCTTGGAACAGGTGGGTGAGTCAGGTATTTTAATTCTCCTTGTTGGCTCTCATTGACCATCATACTTGCTTCCATAAACATTCTTCCTCTGCTCACTTTTAAAATCAAACCAGTGCATTTCTGGTTGTGTATTCTCAAGTAATTGTTTTGGAGATAGTCTTGTAGATAAACACTCTTGCATATCTGATTATTTTAATTGATTATTTGAATGGGTATAGATTCTAAGTTTAAAAACATTCGCTCCAATGTCTTTTCTCATACTGTTGCTGATGAGCAATTCATGTGGTTCTGATTCTTGTGTTTGTGGGACTAACCATTACTTTTTTACTCTGGAAGTTTTTTATGTTTTCTCTTTGACTTTGGAGCTCAACATTCTGTGAACTATGAATTCATTTCATTGAGCCCTTTCAGTCTGGTGCCCTTTCAGTCTGAAGAATTATGTATTACTTGGGTACAGGGAAATTTTTGTTATTGTTTACTTCCTCCTGTTCAGATTGTGCTCCCTTCTAAGTTTTCTTTTACAATTTTCTTTCCTCTTTATCACTGTGATGCTAAGAGATTCTTCAAACTTATTGCCATTCTGCCATCCCACTGTACAATTCATTCATTACATGTTTTTAATTTTTAGGGTATTTTTCCTATTCTTTCTTACTTTGTACCCATCAGATTGCTCTATTTTCATGGATGCCATGTCTTCATGGTGCACATTAGAATTAAATAGAAAAAAATACCCTTTACGCCTCATATTTTCAACACTATCTCTCTTCTTTGAATCATTTTTGGTGCTGTTGGTTTTCCTCAAATGTCCGGTTGTTGGTTGTGTTTACAAATGAAGGAATAAATGGATTGGTGTAGTTGCAAGGCCTTTTTCTTGCCAGGCATTTTCTTTTAGTCGGAGAACTGGTGATGTAGGCAGCCCACAAAATGACTGTTCTGTGTGCTGTAAGCCTGTTCTGGCTGCTATCACAGAATACCATGGACTGGATACCTGATAAACAACAGATACTTCTCACAGTTCTGGAGACTGAAAAGTCCGAGATCAAAGGGCTGGCAGATTCAGTGTCTGGTGAGGGACTGCTTCCTGGTTCATAGTGGTATGAACTAGCTTCTTGCTGCACCCTCACTTGAGGGAAGGGACAAGGGTGTCCTACTGGATTTTTTTTCTATGGGTACTAATCCCACTCATTAGACTCCATCCTACTGATCTGATCACACTGGAAAGCCCCCAGATTTCATCACACCAGGAATGAATTTCAGAGGAACACAAACAGTTGTTACCACTGTGGGTTAGTAAGGCAAGCTGGCAAATTCCATAACTGCCTCAGTCAGACCCAAACCTGAGTCTGCTGTAGCTGACATAGAGGCTCAGGGCTGCTTCTCCCCTAGGTCTGAGCACCCACCTTGGTTTCCTTCTCAAATGTTTCCTTCTCTCATTAATGGACAAGGCAAGACAGTGTGGAAAGTCCCTTTTGGTTCAGTAATTATTTAATTATTCTGGTGGTGCTTCTAAGCTTAGATGAACAAATAATTTATCTTCCAAATCAGGACACATCGAAATGAAAGGAGACCCTATTAGTTTGTCAAGATAACACTTTATCTTTACTGTTACACTAACAATAATACCTAATTTTTAAATTTAGTTACCAAATTTGGACATTCTCTGAATTTGCGCTGGGAAGAATATGCTTCTTTTTTTAAAAAAAATTATTTATATATAAATTTCACATCATTGTAGTCCTAGGGATTCACCTGAGAAAACTCTTCTAATTATTTTTGTTAGAGTTGCTGCTTCTCTCTTCCTCTTCCTCCTCCTCCACCCTTCCTCCCTCCTCCCACCTCCTCCCCCTTTTCTTTTTGGGGTCAAATTGATACCATCTGATTTCTGTTTCATTATCTAGACTTTCTTTTAAATTTATGAAAATCTACTAGGTACCACTCTTTTCACCACGCAGTTACATTTTTTATTTTTTCAGAAAACATACACTGTCATTTCAGTAGGACCTGAAAAGGAAAGGAGGCAGAAGGATGTCCTTTGCTATCTTGAACTGGAAACTCTTTTACCCCACTTTAAATATATGCTAAAGTGTTATAGGCCAAGTAGGACGCACACACATATCCTTGTGTTTGTTTTACTCTGTTTTGGAACTAGACAAATTCAGTGATAACAACTGTGCAGGAGTGAGCTTACATTGGTGAATTATAAATCCCCTGGTGAGTACTTTCCTTCAATATTCTCACATCTGGAAAAATCCTATGATGCCTGTGAAATATTGGGTATCAAGTCATTGAACCTCTGAGCATTTCTCAGTGGAAGCTGTTTATGAGGAATTTGTTTTCATCTTCCTTTTCTTATAGAATGTGACTCATGACCAAGAGGACTTTATATCCCTGTGTGCACTATTGCAACACACAGAAAATTGTCAGTTCCTGAAGACTATTTAGACTTAGTATAGTCATGTTAAAGGCAGAAAACGATAGGGTTTTAGAAACAAATCTAGAATTTTGCAGAGCTTAGTGAAAAGATGTAAAGTCTTCTCCCTGAATGAATCCACGAAGATGCAGTTCAGAAAGATAATATGGGAAGTACTAAAGCAAAGATTAAGCTCTTAGAAGCAAAATGGGACATCCTGGTTATAATAGGGTCTCATGGGAATAGAGCAACAAGGGCATCCAGAAGAGGATCTTAACTTCCTTAGCATAGAAATACTCTTTTGGCCATTTTGGGAAATGGTCCTTAACCTTGGAAAGGATAGTTAAGTGGAGATGCTGGATATGAGTAAAGATTCTGGTGGTGGAGTGGATAAAATTGGATACAGAATTGTAGAATACTTCTCTTGTATGTACTTTATATAAATGTGAAATTTAAAGATAATCGTTATCTAAATGTAAACAGCTTAAACTAAAACCAGCTAATATACAAATTAGCACATTGGTAATACACAAATTACCAAATCATTTTGACTTACAGCTAAAGTTAATCTATAAATACTATTTGGCATGCCAGTGGCCCAGACTGTACTTTGGCAATGAGGATCAGCACCATTTGTACCCACCCACCCAATGATCCAGCAATTCTGCTCCTCAGTATTTATTTAAAGAATATTAGAATGCTAATTCAAAAAAGATATATGCACTCGTAGCAACTTTACTCATAAGAGCCAAGGCATGGAAACCTAAATACTCATTGATGGATGAGTGGATAAAGAAGCTGTGGTGTAGATACTGAATGATATACTTCTCAGTTATTGAAAAAAAAAAAGATGAAATCTTATCTTTTGTTAACAATATGGATGGGACTTGAGGGAATAATGCTAAGCAAATGTCAATAATTTAAAGATAATTACTGGATGGTTTCACTCATGTGGAATATAAATAAAGTGAACAACAAAACAGAACAGAAAAATTTTAGACCCTGAGAAAAATATGATGGTTACTAGAGAGAGGGGAGAAGGGGACTAGTTGGAATGGATAGCTGAAGTCAATTTGATAGTGTGAATTGCACTAGAATGTAGGCAGTGGGTAAGATATATATGCACATATGGTGTGAAGCTGTAATCCCAAAATCTTGTATTTTAAATTTTGGAATATTTCATGAAATTGTGTGATATCCTTCTTCAGGGGTCATGTTCATTTTCTCTGTATTCTTCCAATTTTTAGTACATGTGCAGCCAAAGGCAGCAACTTTCAACATTTACATAGAATTGTAAACCAATATGATGTTTTAAAAAATGTTTCTTTCAAGGATGGTTGATTGAAATGCTGCTTCCTCAAGGGTTCTGGATTTCAGAGTTACCCTTAAAGCCCATTAAGTGTCATCAGCTGTAGGCATCAATTTAATATTTTAATCAGCAAATAGGTGAACTAGCCTGGAAAACAGGGATATGATTTTACTAGAAACATAAGGAGGAAGCCAGGCTGGTGGCTATTAAATAAACAATGGCCATTTGTGTCTTTGGTGGAGTGGTGGGAACTCACCATGACTAAAGACAGGAGTAGTTCATAGAGGTGAACTTACGTGCCAGTCAGTGGCTTTGCACCTTGCAGTCTACTCTGGTATGGGAATATAACCTATCTCTACACTTTTTACCAACTATTACTTTTGCAGGTGGAGTATTGTGAGGTTAAGGGAATCATAGCTGAGATGGTTAAGTCCATGAGAATCTAGCTTTGATATATGGTGTCTCTTCATAGTTTTTGTTATCCCAACCATAACTTGTGTCGATTAGAGATTCAATAGACATGAAACAACTTGCTGTTTTAATTACAAAAAGTGCTCTGCTGGTGTTTATGAAGCATTGTTTTTTCTTGCTTATGGCAAATTTTCTTGCTCTGAAAATTTGTGGTTTGTTGTTCTTTTATTTTATTATTTGTACTGGTGTTTGCATTTTGCTCCCAAAAGCAATTTAACTTTTGGTCTCTTTCAGTTGAGGGCAGATCTCAGTCTGCTGATGATGTGAAGTAATAGTCTCAGTATGCCTGTTGGTTGTTTACAAGTATTATTTGACTCTGTGATGATAAGGACAGTTATCTCACTTTTATTATGGTTTTGCTTTGATATGCTATATTTTGTGACATTGTAGCAGAGAAAAAGTACCATTTCAGGGTGGCATTTGCTTTTAAGCAGCTCCTTCCCCTCTAGGAAGTAATTAACGTAATTAGTTTATCTTAGTGCCACATCCATGATATTGCTTTCTTCAGCTTCAGTCACCCATCCTTAACTGTGGTCTTAAAATACTATTATAATAAGAGGAGAGGGAGAGGAGGGAAGGGGAGCATAGTCACATAACTTTTATTATAATATGTTACTATAAATGTTTTATTATTAGTTTTGTTGTTAATATTTTTTGTGCCCAATTTATAAATTGAGATTCATGTATGGGTATATATAGGAAAAAGCATGGTTTATATGTGATTTGATATGACTGGTTATTTCAGGTTTCCAATGGAGGCTCATGAAATGTATCTCCTATGGATAAAGGAGGACAACTGTACTGAAAGTCAAGAGAAAGGGTCTTTTGGAACTAAAGGGATGTAGAAATTGGAGACACATCATGTTTTGCTTTATGACTGGCATTAGACAATGAAAAGCATTTCAACTTTCCATTTTGGAACTTTCCAACACTTACTTGTTCCAACATTTAGGCTGGAAAAAACCGATGCCCTTCAAAGTTCAAAGGAAAGAATTCTTGCAACCTTGACAACAATCAAAGTAGCCTACGTGATGTTAGTTTAATGACTTATATGTTTCTTTGGGTTGAAAATTTAATTTCATACATGATTTCTCCTCTCTTTAGAAGTGGAACGGATAGTGAAAGCCAATGACCGTGAATATAATGAAAAGTTCCAGTATGCGGTGAGTAAAATACACATAACGCATACATGCTGGGGTAGATCTTACCTTTAGGACAGTGGTAGTTACGTTTTCTAGCACTTTATCACTTCTTTAAAAAACTTTGTTGGCCTATTTTTAAAATTAATTAATTTTCTCAATTATGTTTATTGAAGTGAAGTAGGTTGACATCTTTTTATCTACTCTGGGGCTTATACAAATATATACTTTCACACCCCATCTACACCAGTCCTCCACAATCTTCCTCCACGTTGATTTGGGTTCCTTTCCTCTTCCATTCCCACCACATCTTCCTCCCCCAACTGGTTGCCTCAGTTAGTTTTGCAATGAGACACTAAGAGCTTATTGCTGGTTTGGTTTGGATTGAGTCTTTTTTGTATTTCTCTATATTGCATGTATAAGTGAGACGATACTCTATTTATCTTTCTCCTTCTAACTTACTGCATTATTCTTCTCAGTTCCATCCATGTTGTTTCAGATTACAGGAGTTCATCCTTTTTTTTTATAACAGTGTAGTAATCCATAGTGCTTAATATAGATTCCATTCCATTGTATATTAATGTATACATATCACATGTATACCAAAAATACTATGTGTGTATACATATAATGTATTTTTCTTTTTCTTTTTTTCTGGGTCACGTAGCTTTGTATGTTTATTTTTTAAAAAAATACTTATTTATATATGAATTTCACATATCTGTGATCTCTGGGGTTCACCCCCCTTCCTAACTGTTCCCACCCTGTCCCATCACCCCCCCCAAGTTGTGTACTTCAATTTGGTTGTTGGCTTGCTTTGACTTTTCATGAATTTTTGTTTATCTCGCCCATGTCCCAAATAGTAGTGAAACCATTTGGTTTCTGTTTTTTTCTTTTTGACTTGTTTCTGCTAATATGAATTCTTCATAATGTATTTTTCTGATCCACTCTTGTGTCCTTATGCACTTAGACTGGTTCCATAATTTAGCTACTTTTAAATAGAATGACAGTGAGCATAGGTGTGAATATTTACCTTCAAATTAGTATTTTTATTTTCTTTAGGTAGCAACCTAGAAATCAAATTGCTGGGTCATATGGTAGAACCATTTTTAATATTTTGAGAAACCTCCATACCACATTCCAGTGGGGCTGGATCAGTCTACACTCCCCCTAAGAGTGTACAAGGATTCTTTTTTCTCCACACCCTTGTGTTGATCCGTTTTAATAACAAGGTGCCATTTATATATATAAATACACATTTTAATAATGTTTATACACTACTTCACTGCTGAACTAAGTATAGTTTCTATTTTTGTTGGTGTGGGAAGAAGACAATATCTTATTTCTCAAACACTGATGCTTAGTTTATGTTGGTGCCCATTTGGACATGAGAGTACTTAGGAATAACATGAAAATAGGCCTTTATGTCATGCTTGGTGATAGAAATAGTACTAGTTGTTGATGAGTGATGAATGACATTTGGGGGATTTTCTCTAAGCAATTCAGGCTGAATGTGGGAAAATATATGTAGGAGAATGTTCTCAGTCCAGAATGATTATATTTACCAAGTGAACACTAAGGATGAGGTATATGGTATTAAGCTTGTATGGAACCCTTGTTGAGTAGGATTTCATTTGCATGTCTATTGCATGGCCAGCACTATTTTAGAAACTTGAGATACTCTGAAGAACAACTTTGTAAATTACATCATGGTCCCTCATAATAATCTCTTCATCTTTTTATGAGTCAGCCTAAATTACTGCATGAGTCTTTTATAAATTCTTAGAAAGTAGAGTTAATTTTGCACATGACATATGGCTTATAAGAACTTTTATAAGGTTGAATTTACCATCACATTAGTGAAGGAAAGTATCAATTCAAAGAAGGGGTTGGTGACTATTAAAGCATAGAAATGTGTGCAAACTTTGGTAGTATCCATCCAGGTACTGGCCAGATAAGAGGAAATTTTAGACAGTGGGTAAATTTAAGTGTTTCATTCTTAATGTTATGTCTTGTCCATATATGGAAATGAATGAATCAAGATACTGTATTATTGCTAACAGTATCTATACTATTATTTAACATAAGTAAGCAGATAGCTTTTTTTCATGTTGTGCTAATTACATACTTTGATGCTCAATACAAGTTTCTCAGTAGGGAGTCAGTGTTTTCTCTATGGCAGATTTTTATTTATTTAATTTAACTTATTTTATTTATTTATTTAAAATGTTTTAAATTAATTTTTTCCTTGAGTGCACACACACACACACACACACCCACACACCTATATGTATATATGTCACATTGTCTACCCTAAGGCTCTTGTACCACTCTGTCACCTGTGAACCTGTGAACCAGCTTTCTCTCTTGTGCCTTCCTCCCCCGCCCCGCTACTTCCTCCCCCTCTCCTGCTCTATGTCTCAATTCTATTGGCAATTTTATATATTTTTTGTCCATTTGTTTGTTTGTCTTTCCTGTAGCCCTCATATAAGTGAGACCATCCTATATTTCTCTTTTTCTTTCTGGCTTATTTCCGCCAAAAATGATTCCTTCTAGCTCTAACCATGTTCCTGCGAATGACATAAATTTGTCTTCTTTGATTGATGAATAATATTCAACTGTGTAGCTATACCACATCTTTTTCAGTCATGCTTCAGTTTTGGGGCATTTGGGTTGTTTCCATATCCTGGCAATTGTGAATAGTACTGCGATAAATATCTGGTACATGTGTCTTTTTTAATTAGTGTTTTTGTGTCCTTTGGGTAGATTCCCCGTGGTGGGATTGCTTGGTTGATTGGCAGTTCCACTTTTAGTTGTTTGAAGTATGGCAGATTTTTAATGTAAAAATTATATATATATAATATATATATAATATATAGTCAAAAAAAAGAAAAAAGAAAAGTAATATATTTGCAATCTGCTTTTATTTCTCAATTTGGTAAAAGTAAGTCTACCTTTAAGAAAAGAACTATCAGGAGATTGATGAACATTATTCTTACCCTGAGAGAAGAGGATTATAATTCCCATGGTGATTAGGTCACTCTGTGTGGCCTCCTGACAGCTAGTCATCTAGACCTCTGGCCTGATGCCTCTCTATTCATTCTGCAGTCTGTTGACTCTCGAGGATGATCCTTGAAAGCCTTGACCAACAGTTCCAAAATCAGGGGACTAGACATGTGTACATATTAAAACCTTGGGGAATGAACAGGAACAGATTACCTACTTGGGGGTAATTGTGTATATCAGTATGTGGCTACTACTTGTTTTCAAACATATAACAAACATTGTCATTCTGTAAGTAGTAATGCTATATGGAAAGCCATATTTTACTTGCAATTTGTAAGATATTACAGTCTTTTCTGTTTATAGTTATTTTTATTTAGTTAAATAGTTCAAGCTTATAGAAATATTAGGTTAATTTGCCATGGTGCTTCATATATATGTTCTTTTAAAAATAAAAACATGCCAATTATAGAGATACGGTTTTCTCTTGAATCGGAAAGGTATTGAACAATATTATATGAATGTGCTTCTGCTTCTGTGACTTCTGCCCTCACAATGACATGATAGTAGGACAGTATTCCATTGTCATAGCAGACCCCACAAAGTCACTCACTCTCTAAATTAAAATAGACCAAGAAAAAACAACACCCATTATGAACTGGCCAAAGCAATAATAACAATAAAGGAGGCAGTAGACCAGACGGGGACACAGTTTCCCCAGATCTGATGACCCTTGTTAGCTCCAGGGGGAAACACTGGTCAGGCCCTCCTAGAATGAGCATGGGTGCTCGCTAGACCCTCTGGTAGTGTGTTGGTGGGGGAATGACTGATAGGATGCATGCCACATGGTGAGCTGTGGGGCTATTCTCAGTCTCAGGCTATTCAGCTACAAATTTCATGGTGTAAGGAATGAAGTAGAAAAACATAAGGACACTAGTCTAAGTAGAGGTGGGATTTGATTCTCTATCTGATTTTAAGACTTTTTAACTACTTTCTACTTGGAATATCTTTTGAAGAAAGGCAGAAATCTGGGGACTTTTTCTCAGTCTTGCCTAGCTTTAAAAGATAGAACTCCAAGTGGAAATGGATTTGAAAAGAACCTACAGACCCCAGGGAGAATGCTTATGATAGAAAAAAGCAATATTCCCATCTAAATATTGGAAAAGAAATGGAAAAAAACTGTAAATTATGAAAATCATGAGAGAAGAAATGGTGAAGCTCCTTGAAATGTAGCAGAAAGAGTATTTGGAGATAAGATAGACCTAAGTTTGAATCCTTTTCTCTCCTCTGTTAATTTATGATCTTGACTTCTTTATTGATATGAATAGCATTTATTTAATCTGTGAAATGAGGAATTTTCCTCATAGGCCTATTTACTAAAGGATTAAGTGAGATAATTTGTTATTAAAATATCTATTGCTATTAAGACATTAATACAGACACTATAAGACAGGTCCTTTTGCTACAGATTCTATGTGGATTTTTCTTTTAAACCTTACATGAGTATGGGCAAATATTAAAATAAAATTTTAGATTCCTTGTAAACCTTTGGTAAAGATACCTGATAATATTAAGAAGATACTAGGAAATGGGCAAAATTTTCAGTCTTAGCAGCAGAATCATAGAGAATCTCTAAGGTTAAAGATATGGCAATTGTTGATAATTATGCAGATGATAAAATAATAAAGAAATAAATGTACCTAAAACAGAAAGACCAATTAAGTGATTGTGCTTGCAGAGACACCTCTACCTCCATTCCACCCAATAAGTCATATAAAAGTGATAATAATTCAATGAACTACTTAAATGAATATCTGTCCTTGTAAGGCATTTGATGAATTCAGGATGTTTTCTTGAAAGTCTCAGTATGGATAATGATAATATTTGTTTAATGGTGATAATAATAATACATTTTTTGATAATATTAATAACACCTTACATGTACAGTACTTCCCATATGAAAGGCCTAGTTGTAAGCAATCATATAAAACTTACTTAATCTTGCAACAGTTTTATAGAGAGAGCACTTTTATTATCTCACTCCTTACATGTGAGGACACAGAAGTTCAGAGATCTCATTTAAAGCTCCCATCCTCATAGTTGTGAGTCCTTAGCTTGGTGCCATGTGTTCTGCATATTGGTGCCATGTGTCCTGCACGTTCACAGTACCCAACTAGATGACGTGGAACTCTGTGTAGAGACTTATCTAAGGTCACAGGTCTAACAGGTGTTAGATGGAATTTCACTTCAGTTTGCCAAAATCTTTATTTTTTTAAAAGACATTATGCTTTCTTTTGCACAATTCTGGAAAGCAAACCATCAACAAACGGATGAACAAATGTTACCTTCTCCCTCCAGTCTCTCCTTTCCTAGGACAGAAGCTGATGATGAAGTTTTTATACTGTGGAGACAAAAATAGATAAAGGCGATACAAGATTTTAACAAATGAGTGGTTAAGTATCATTTGATGTCCTTAACATTTGTTGATGAGAAATTGGGAGAAAACTTTTCACTAACTTCAGATAAAAGGTGCAATTTTCACAAGCACTAAGTCTAGCCAAGTGAACTTTTCTCTCTGAAGGATGAGGGAAGCTATTTCAACACACAGAGTTGTTAATTGATCAACAAACCTTGAAATGTCAGAGCACATTATTAAGACAGAGCACAGGTTTAGAGAAAATAACCAAAAGTACTTTCAAAAGAGAAAAGATTTAGAGCATAAGTGAAAAACAAATTCTTGAATCTAAGTGAAATTAATTGATAATTTAGACATGATTCTGAGACAAGTAAATGGTGGGAAAGATAAAATTACAAGTTGCATTTCAAACTGTGTGAAGCAATGTGGGGTTGGGGAGAAGGGGGTATGATTCTAGTGCTGGAAGTATTATTCTGATTAGAAAGGAGTTCTAAGTTTTCTTGGTTAAAAATTAGAATGAATAAGATGGTTAACAGGTGTTAAGGAAATGGGAGAACCCTGGGGTACACAATGATGTAATATATATATATAAATTTAAAAAAATGAATAATGGAAGTAGTGAACACTGTTATATTTAAAATTTGAAAGTGGTAGAACACTTGTAAGAACAAGCCAGTCAGACTCATTTTAAAAGGAGTTGAAAGTAAACAATAGAATTAGTGAAGACAATTGTAGTTGTATTAAAATATGCTGATGTGAACAATATCGGAAAATGTATTGTATTAATTATAGCTATTCTGATTTTATTTAAAAATGAGGAAAAAATAAGAACCAATGACAGTGTTTTTCAATATCGATTCTTATTATTTCTTTCTCACATAAACAGGTATTTTCTACCTTCATTTGATTCTCTTGAACCTTAACACAGCTTGAGAATGGAGACTAACTCACTGAGTGATAAGAAAGTTATCCTGCCTCAAAGTCAAACTTCAGTCATGCTGAATCTTAATAACTTTTGTCTGAATGCTTTTCATGCACAAAGGTAGATGGGGAGTTGCTAAAGGAATTTTTTTCCTTGAGCTGAATTATTGATCCTATTCAGGTCATGCGCAGGTTTATATAAATTGGTGAAAAGTTTAACCAAATTGCTTTCTTGCTTATAAAGAAAGATTATTTTCTAACTCAGTGAAAAATAGAGTGGTTATCAGAGGGCATGGGGAGAGGGGAGAGAAATGGGTGAGGAGAGGATAGGGTCTTGGCACATGAGCAGGGTGACCGAAGCATGTACTTATACAGAGGTGTGAAGTTGTGCTTCTCAAATTATATTGTTATGTAAACAATTGGAAAATCAATAAAATAAAAATTAGTTTGCTGTTGTAAAAATACTGAATCAATTTTAAAATAAAGTTAATATTAGGTAACTGTGCAAAGTCACAGAAATTATGATTAATAATTTATTCTTGGAATATTAAAATGCCTAGTTGACAAAGCTAGGGGATGGAATCTGTTATTGCTCTCGTGATTTTTGTGCCTGATAGAACAATGACCATTTGGGTTTTCCAGCATGTTCAATACCACAATATGACCAACTATCAGCAGTTACTGCTACAATCATGTCATCAAGACTTTCTTCAACACAAACCCCTTCTATTTCCCTCTCACCCATTTAAGTGGAACTTTCTGTATTTTTACTTTCACTTCTTTTTTCTCTCATAAAATAAGAGAAAATAAATGTCTTGTATTAATAAATAAATATAATAAATAAAAATTTATTTTAATATAAAGTAAGAGTGGAGTGGAAAAATATGAGCCATCACCAGTTCTGGGTATGTGAACTTGAACTTTAGGATTTCTTCAGGGACTTCTTAAATGTGTCTGTGTTTCTCTGAGACCAACAGTAAAGCTTCAAGTTACTGTGTGTGTGATTAGATGATTCATTGTCTTTTTTTAAAATGAAATTAAAATTATTTTAAAAAATCAGTATATTCAGTGTGCCTGCCCCATCTCTGGCAACTAGTGTGTGTTGACTTATTTTCTCAAGAGAATTTGAGGCAAGGTATAAAAAGAACATAAAGTTCAAAGGATTAAAAAATACTTAAAGACGGTAGAATGGGGAGTATATTTTTAAATGTGCTCCAAGGTGCATGTGAAGAGGACGTATCTGCTTAAATTTGTAGTGTGTGAATTGCCTCTGGGTTATTAAGAAGAGGGACCCTAGTTTTCCCACCTTAAAGGAGAACATATATACACAAGAGAAGATCAGCACATAAGAATGAAGTTGATGATAGATTATAATGAAAAGTAATGCTAAATCTAATTGTGTACTGTGGCCTCTAAGTACTAGGCAGAGGAGAGCTCAATGTGAATGAAAGTATCTGAGGAAATTCTGCTAAAGAAAATGGGAAATGGTTTGAATCTTAGTTGTTCTGTTGTACCACCAACATCAAAAAGGAAAAACATGAGCAAAGTCCTATAGTCAGACCTAATTAGAAGTCTGGGGTGTTTCTTAGGAAACTGTGGTTCAGGTTGGTGAAACCAGTGTTTGAAAAAAAAAAAAAAAGGTTTGGATATGAGGTCATAGGTTCTCAGAGTTAAGGAGTCATAGAGTATAAAGGATATTTTTTGCCCTCTAGATTTATTAGACTCCATATCCAAATGGATATGTCAGGTTAAATGGGATGGAATTTGAGTGGGCTGAGGGCTGCAGATTAGGGGTATCAGTTGGAAGGAGATGCCTAATTGAGGAGGAAGATGGAACCTGTTAAGGAGTCATGAACGAACTGTGGGTGTACATGAGTGTGGTGTGGAGACTTAGTTTGGTTGAAAAGGGGAGGAAGACCATCCAAAAATGAGCAGAGAAAGGCCAGGATATGTAAGATGAAAGCCAGAAAAAGAAACAGGAGGTGGTTAGCCTTACGTAAATACTGGTACCCATGAGGTTAAGAAGTTAAGAACGTTTTTTTAAGTCAGAAGGCAGCAGTTGGAATACTTGAAGAAAGCAGCTTCTTTTTTTTTTTTTTTAAGTTGGGGGTAGGAAAGTCAGAAGTTAGGGTGGGGAGGGAACTACAAGAAAGAAGGAAGTGGGGTACAAGCCCACTATTGCAATAAAAAAGGAAGGATATAGATAAAAGTACTCAGGTTTAATGAAGTTAAGTGAAGCCTTTTGAATCAATCTTCTTACATATGTTGACTTTTCAAGAATGCAGAGTCCTTGGAAAGATAAAACTGAATGTTTTCTTCAGTAGACTCTTGGACTATCAGCATGTTGGGACATGTTCCAGTCCTGCTGGAACTCCCAGCCTGATAGAAAATTTGGGTTTTTCTTTTTCCTTCATGATCAGCATTGCTGAGCAGCCAGTGTTCTGTAGATCCTCACCAGTAGGCCTGATAACCAGAGCCATGTATATACCAATGAAGAGTGCAGATGATGACGAATCATGCCACAAGTTCAAATTAGTCGTGGAAAGCACCAGTAACTTGCATTTGTTATGGGTTTCTGGTTGTTGGTTGTTGTATTTTTTTTTAATTGGGGCATTACCATAGTAACAGTGACCTTTTTGGCAAACATTAAAAATGTCTTCTATTTTGTGTGCTAATATGTGCATATTGTTCTGTGTCCTACATTACAGACTTTTTTATATTTCCTTTATAAATTACTTGTGAGAGAAAAGATAATCTTTGGACATCTCTCAAATTAATTTTCCTTTTAGACTCAAGAGTTTAAAAGTATAAATATTTTATCTTTTTGACATCTGATTTATTTAAGTGGAGTTATTCTTTGGCTAAGTATTTGTCTGATTCCTTGTTCCCTTAATTTGTTTGGTCTGTTTTAGTCTTTTGTTTTAGCCTCTGAATTCCTACTCCTAAATGTTATGAAATGGCACTGTAAGATAATTTAAAAATCCAGTCAAACTCTAAACTGCTCAGGTATTTGTTTGGTATTTTGCCTATTCTAACCTTGAAGTGATTTCTATGTCTTCATAAAACAGATCCATTTCATCTGCTTTGTGGAGTCATTTCAAGTAAAGCCATGCATTTTTAGTTTATTTAATTTTGCTATTTTATTTCTATGATATGAAAATTCATTAAAGATTTCCAAGCAATATGTAATTAGAATTAGAGAGTTAAAATCTAGTTTTGATATTTGAATTTTGGGACTTTATTATATATGCCTGTAATGGAATAAATTTGACTGAAAAATGAAAAAATGGAGAAGGAAGGAAAGTAACTTCCTGTGTAGAGAAAGAACTATAAATGCAGTTTCCTTTGTTGGTGAACAGTTTATAAAAGTAATCCATAAATCAGTCATGTGGATAAAATTGGGTAAGATCAGTAACATTTGAGTGGTTAACGGGAAAACCACCAACCCCAACGGTCTCCAAGTGGTTTTTAATCTTGTTTTGTAATTTTCATCATGGATCAAATAGTTTGGTTCAGTGAATCATATTGTTAAAAGATGGTAACTATCATATTTTGTAGTTGAAAGATTCATGTTAGAATCATTCATGCTAACATTTTAGTCTTAAATTCATAAATTCACATCTACTATTATGAAATCAGTACTCAGTTTGCTCTTACATTTTATCTCTGATTGCCTATGAAGTTTTATTTTTTTATTCTTATTTTTATTTGTTTACAAGATTAGGATATATAGGCATTAATTTGAAGTTACTTATAGTCTACCTGAAATAGAATAAATTTAAGTGAAGACTGAAAAATGAAGAGATGGAGCAGGAAGAAAAGTAACTCCCCATGTGGAGAGAGAAGTATAAATGCAGTTTTGTTTGTTGGCAAATGGCTCATGAAAATAATAAAATGAAATTTGATGCTACTTTAAAAAATGATCTTAGGAGTTGGAGAGGAGCACTATATATATGTGGATGTATAAATGTATATTTGTTACATGAATGTGTCCATACAGGTAAGGTTGTAGTTGTTTGGATGTATATACACTGTTACAAGAAGATTTTGGCTTGAATAATGAGAAATTTCTCTGAGCAATTAAACAGGCACATAATAAAATTCTTTAACCTGCATCAATGATCTACATCTGAAGCCACTGATTCCCTTGTCTTGACTTTTTTAGTAGTCCTAATGGTTCTGGATTTCATGAGTGTTTCTTGGTTGTCAAGCTTGCTATGAATAGAAGTCATGTCTTTACAGCTTTGTTGTAAAGTTGTCCTGGTGCCTTCTAGAAAGACTGCAGGTGGTGACATCATCTGTAGTCCCAGAGAACAATAAGAAGAGTTGTTTTCTATAAATAGAAAAACCTGACTGACTTCTCTGATACTGTAAGGAAGTAAAGTTTATTATAGAATCTCAATGCGAAATTATCCTTGAATGCCTTTTATTCCAGTTGTCTCTACCATGCTCTCAGTGATGGCATATCCTATCTGTGTCTAAATCTTTCAAAAGATATTTGCTCTTTTTCAAATTTTTTTTTTCTGTCTTGGGATAGTTTTGATTAAGAAACAGTTTTTCCAGCAGATTACTCAAATTGGTTTTTTTCTTGTTTTATTATCTATTGGTTTAGCTTTTATTCAAAGGTCAGACTGAAATAGGGCAAATAGAGAATAAGACTTCTACTTTAACTTGGAACACATCTGCCTGCTTCTCTTTAGAAGCAGGCTACAAGCAGTTAAATTAGCATTTTCATTGTTCACCTCCACCACTGGGTATGCAAACATCAGCTACCAGCTTCTCTCAGCACTCTTCCCCTCTTTCAGGCCTAAAAAGAAAAACTTAGAAACATAGTTTAAACTTTTAACTAGTTTGCCTCAATTTACCCTTTTAGACTTTGTGGGTTCTTTCCACCATCCCCACCCTTCACAACCAAAATACCAAGTCAAAGCAAGACTATCAGTGCAAACGAATTTATTTCTAACAAAGTGATTTCCTAATTACTACAAAAGAAACATGTAAGTAAAACTCAGATTACTGTAACATTGTCCAAAACCTTTCTCAACATTGTCCAAAGTCCTTTCCCAGATTGCCTAAAAATCCTCAGTCTCTTAGTCCTGATCATCTCACCAATGTCCAGTCAGTCAGAGTTCATCTCCAGATGCTGGAAGACATCTTCCTTTGGCTGCTCCTTTGGCATGCTCCTCCTTGTCTTCCATGCTGTCTTCTCCTTGTCCTCCAGATAGTAGAAGAAACTTCATGGTACTGGACCCAATAAAGTTCACTTTCTTTTCAGGCCTAACTTTTGCACGGCCTCTCACAGACACAAGTTAAACTCAGCAAAACAAACTGCAACATGGAGTTCAAACCTGCAAACTTCTTAACTGCCTTTAGCACACATGCGGCTAGCCCAGGCCAGCCAGAGGCAGTCCCAGGCTTTGGCCACAGATGGCCAAGCTCACATGGTTCACATCTCTATCCTACAAAATGGCTGAAACCAAAACTGAATCTCAATCTGAATTCTCATCTTCCTTCTTTCCTCTCTCTTTGTTTCAAGCCTCTCTATATATTCTTTCTGTTTTCCTGCCTTCCAGAAACAGCTCCTGAATTATTACATTACAAAGAAAAAAACCTGTTTCACTTTTTCCTCCCCCTTGTATCTTTCTGAAAGGAAATTCTAATTAAGGCCATTCTCACATTTTAGCATACCTTCTTTGAAATCTGCAATCCTAAACAGGAGACAATGACACCCGGGGTAGCACCCCCTATCAAGACTAGGCACACATCTCCTCTTTTCATGACAGCACTTCTCATATTTGTATTTCAAAAATAAAATTTAAGTTCACTGGGTAGACTAATCTTCAAGACATCACCTGTAGTTCTTTCTTTTAAAACTTTGGTTTTTCTATTGTTTATGAAAGTGGTGTGCTCCAAAGTCAAACAAAAATTTCTAGCAATAGTTTGACCAATTTGAATTAAGACTATTATTAGGATTATTAAGGTGTTTTAAAGATGAGTTAAGCTTGCACTTGGTGTCTTGGTGATTGTTGGCTCCTATTAATCTCATGCTCATCTCTTTTCCCCGCCCTCACTTCTCATCCCCCCACCTTCCTCCCTAAAAATCACAGATCTATGATAAACTTTCAAGGGTTGTTTGAAAAGTTTGTCTTACTCTTTGGTTATTAGATATTTCACTTTTAAGTGATATCATTCAGTATTTGTCTTTCTCCTTCTGGTTTATTTTCATCTTTCATCATTAATGACAAGAGCTGTGTCACATTTATCTTTGCATCTGGATTGTCATAGAACTTGGCACAAAACAGTCATTACAGTTTTTTTTTTATTATCATCTCATATGCAATCTTACTGATGTCTTTTGTGACTTCACTGCTCTCTAAAGCAGTGAGTCAAAATAATCAGAGGTTCTGAGTGTGGAGTCTAGGCACTGGTATGGGCATCCAGGAAATTCAAGTAACCAGGATTAAGATTCAGTGATCTAAGTTATTAATAAAAATAATGGGTACAGTTCAGTTGAGGACAGAGCCATCTATCTGCCTTATCACTAGAGACCTCCTATGGGTTGCTATTGTGCCAGTTATCACTACATCTTCTTGACTTAACTAGTTTCCAATTTCTTTAATTGCTATCCTGGTCACCAACCCAATTATTGTTTAAATTAAAAAATTTGTTTAAATTTAAATTTGGTGATTATTGCTCTCTCTGTTAAGAAGAAAGCCTTTTTAGAAGAAAAGTCAATTACAGTGCAGATTTAGATGACTTTTATGTGGAAGCAGAAGGATAGAAGAAATAATTGAATTTTGAAGGTTCCTTTTCAAATCATGTTTCTATGATTTTTGTGAACTACTTATTCCCATGTTGCAATATTTTAAACACTCTTGTAGAACGAATGCCACAAAAACACCATTGTTATAAGCAAGGCATTTCTGAGGTAATAAAAACATGGGCTGAATTTCTTGATGTTGTTTTGCAGAGAAGTATTGTTCAGACTTTTCTAGGTGAGAAAATTAGCTAAAGGAATGTTTAATTTTTTTTTCTCTAAGTCCCTCTCTGATGTGGGAGTTGTTATATTTAAGAATGTAAAATTTACATTTATGTTGGTAGCTATATTATTTGGTAAAAGTAGTTCTCCAGGTTGTGTACTAAAATTACTGACCTGTATTGTGAATTACTAACAATTTTGTTAGCTTGTTTTGTTCTGAAAATTGAAATTGCTTCCCCCATATATTTTGTATTTTGTGCAAATAGATTTATGTCTTATATTGAGTAATTTGTTTAGATATTTTGTTAGATTCTTTAGAGACTTTAAAACAAGTGTAAAATTAGGTTTTAGCTCTCCAGAAGTTTGCTGTTCACTTAGGACTTTGAGATTATTTTATATGAATGAATCAAACAATAGTGATTTAGTGATTCACCTGATCTTTTTGTTTACCAGAGCTTAAATTGCAAATGTAAAAAGAAATCTCTGATATGTTAATGATTTTTCTTTTCAGCTAGTGTATTTTTCTTAAAGGATCAAAGGAGAGGACTCTAGAAAAATATCTTCAGTTGAGTCAAGAGGACACTTTGTTTTTCATAATCTCAGTTCCTAAATGCAAAGTGTTTCAGTGTTTCACATGTGATTGTGATCCAGCTTCATGGTTTACAGGTTTCTCTCAAGATTCAATCCATGTTGTGCAAGATGTGCAAGTGGGGCTTTTTGGAGGGGCTTTGTACTGATTTAAATTATTTACAGTTTTTGGGAAAAACTACATGGATCCTTTCTTCAGTCACAGAAATTTGGGCCTAGCAACTCTTAGAAGCGCTTAATAATTGGCTTCTTGAAGTGCGTTGGTCATGCAGAATTTCAGTCTCATTATGAAACTGCCGAATAAGAACAAAACTCCCACGTGATTCATATACACATCTGAGATTCGAAAGCACCAAATCATCTTCTATTCTTACTTTAGGAGTTCCTTGAAAGATTTTGGTAAAAGCAAAGATGTGAGGAGGGAAGAAGTGTTTATTAAGCACAGTGCTAATGCTTTATGTGCATTGTCTCATTTGCTGTCCCCAAATCTGCATGGTAATTATTAAAACACACTTTCTGTTCCTTAATTAATTAATTAATTATACGACATCGGGGTATCCTATCAGGTCTGTCCACCATAGTGTGTCCACTACCAACTTGCCCATATTTTTCAGATGTGGAAACTGAGGATTGGAGGGACTAAGATTTTTTTCCCGAAGTCCTTTAATTGATAATATGTGGAATCACTTTTCAGATTCAGGACTTCAAGTCTTCACTTTTTCCTAATACTCTGTTACACCTGGGACAGTCAGCATTTACTCTAGTGCTGTTAACTTGATTGTTTCTTTATTGTTAACTCATAACTGAGTTTTTTGGAAAATATCTTCTGAAAGGTTTGTGAATAAAATCTCTCTTCTTAATCTATGCATCTTATATACATCTGAGCTTTGATATATCTTTACATATGTAACTCTATTTTAATGATATGTCTCTCTTCCTCTCTATTTTCTATATTGCTTTCCCCTCCC
>PVHY01012908.1:0-36639 GCA_004024945.1 Uropsilus gracilis | reverse complement strand
AACAAGATTTATTACACTTGATTTTAGCCTAAAGGCTGAGAAGCGATGAAACAAGATTTATTAACAAGGGAAACCAAAAGTCATTAATGCCACAAGTGGCCAGTTATCTTACCCCATCCACTGTTTAGTTCAAAAGTCCCCAAAAGCACATGTCCAAGATGGCGCCTTTTTGCCCTTCCAAACCTGAGGCAGGCATCCCACAAAGTCCAGCAGACACAAATCCCAAGTTTCAAGTTCCAAGCTCTGCAAGTAAAACCCTTCCAGTCTTCTTTTCGCTGCTTCGCTCTCCAGTGTTCTGAGCACCTCAGCTTCTCCAAGGTTCTTCAAACTTTCCTAGCAAATAGTGATGCTAGACCAGCTTGTACAAACCCCTGGCTTTCTCCAGGTATCAGCTTTCCAACAAAGCAAGCCTTTTTTTCTTTTTCCTCCCGCGGTATCTGGCTACAGTGCTGCCCACCTGGGCAGTTGCCCCTCCAGGCTTCTCCAGCCAGTGCTTTGCATGCCTGGCCACACCGTGGCTCCCAGCCACACCCAGCCTGCCATTCTGAGGCATCCAGCCACACCAGCTGCTACCCGCCACCCACACCAGGCCCGCCATTCTGCAGAATCAGGCCACATTGGCTGCTGCTGTCCATACACCTCCTGGCTCGCCTACGGTGGCATCTGGACATGATCCCTTTTGTGCTTCCTGTCTCTTCTCATGTGTTCTTCTCTGTCTGACCCTGCCCACTTTTCACAGCCAGAGGGCAGGGCTGGAGGTGGGGGAGGCTGGCTTCACCCACTATCAGAGTCTTTCCTGCCCACAGCCTTTCTCGTAATTCCAAAGTCATATCAAGTTTTTTTTAAGTGACCAAATTGAAAATTTATTTATGGCAAAGTAAGCTAGTAAACCCTGGTTACCTCACCACGTGTCCAGTCAGGTCATAAGTGCCCCTGGGGTCCTCCAAATGCCTGTTCCAAAATGGCTCTCCCTGTTCTCTTTCCCCATCTGTCCCAGCTTCCTCCAAACATGTGGTCCAAGACATGGAGTTTCCACTTCTTTTTCAGCATCTGTCCCAACTTAAGGCAGTAAAAAAAGCTCCAAACCAGGCACCGAAACGGTAAAGACTTCAAGTTCAGCACCAAAGATTTCAGAACAGGTTAGATGAAGCAAGAACCAATACCAGCTCCATCTTCTCAAGCCTCGCTCACGGCCTCTCCAAAGATATTGGAACCAAACTACATAAACAGGCTCCAACATAAACTTCAAATTTCCACGCTCCACAGACTCCTTTAGCGAACACCAGAACACCATCAGCTTACTCATGCTGAGGCTCGTGCCTTCACCTACCCCAGACCATTGTCTGTTTACAGCAGAAGCTCACAACCTCTCTGTTTTCTTGCCATGCTGCAGCAGAATGCTGCTCCCCAAGGCTGGCTTCAGGGCCACGCCCATGTTGTCCACCCTCCATGTGCCCTCCTCCTTCCTCTTGATAGGGGTGATGTGGTGAAATTGGTGATCCGTGGCCCCACCTTTGTGATGTTGCGTTAGGGTTGGGCCATTTTGTCCTGGTGGGCAGAGACTCAGAAAAGGGAAGCCAAGGTGTCTCATGAGAGGGACAGAAAGAGGGGGTTAGAAAGCAGCCTGGCTGGAGAGCAGGAGGACAAAGTGGCAGAGCAGCAAGGAGGCTGAGGCTCCTGTAGCTGCTGCTGCCATGTGGGGCAGTAGGACAGGGAAGGCAGCCAGCATGTGGGCTTCCAGCCCTAGCCCAGGCCGGCAAGGAGCCCGGGGAAGCATGCTGGAGAAACGTGTCACCTGTGTAAGCTGACGTGGAAACTTGGTGCTTGGAAACGTGCTTTAACTTAGAAAATGCAAACCTTGGGAATTGTCCCAGGCTGAAGAATACTTGCTGCTGTAGAAGACAGTGCTGCTGTTTTCATTGTGAGATATCTAAAGTGGTTGTGTTGCTGTTCTGAGTGAGTTTTGGTGATTCAGGCGACTTTGGGATTGAAATAGAAAAATGCTGGAGCTATGCCTTTTGGAGGATGATTGACCATGCCATCTTTATTTCTTTGTTGCATTTAGATCTCTTGCTGCTGGCTTGAGGGTGGGACAGATGTTTTGGACATATTTTGGACACATGTGGCGGAAGGACCACGTGCAGCTTTTTGGACTAGAGATTGAACCGTAGTAAGATAAGCAGAGGGGTCCCTAGTATCCTCAGTGACTCTTGTCTGTTTTTCCTTTTTAGTGAATGAATTTTGTTTTTGCCTTTTTTAAGGTAGTTTGGTCTTACTACTGCATACATAGGCTGGGTAAAAACCTGGAGAATGACTGGATTTAAAAGGGCACCTGCGCCTGCTTGTAAGTTATGTTTTCTGCTTTGCTTGTTCGGTTATCTGATTTCGCTCTCTTCCCCAAGACCACAGTACTTGTGTGCTTCCCGATTCCTGTCTCTTCTAGTGGGATTTCCTTACTCCCAGTATCTGCCTACCAGTACCAATATGGCACAGGTCCAACCACCTGCAGCCCCAAGAAGGGGAGGCCGGCTCCCATGATCCATTCGTGCCACCATTGTCAGTATTAATGAGAGTATAACAGATAGATGGACAGTTAGATCTTTATATTATCTCTTATTTCCTCCTTGACTGGATCAGCAGAAATATTTCTGTGAGAGCGTGTGACTCCATGATGTTACCCCTTGCCATCTGTTCACTTTAGTTCCCAAATAAATGGAATCCAAGGTGGGGGTGGAAAGTAGTTGCTTTGGATTCCCTTTTTCAGTAACTGATATACTGAAGCAAGTGTGTATTATATAATACTGCACTGTTGATCATTTTATACCTTTATTCCTTTTTCTCCCCATAATATCAAAAACAGAAGTACTTTCTTGGAGAAAGAAAGAGCATTTTAACTCATTAGCTTGTAAATGGGATTTAAAGAATTCCCTTTTCCCTCCCCTGTTACTCTTTTCCATAAAAACAAATAAATAATAACCACTATAATTACCTTCTGGGAGACTAGAAAAATAAGATTAAGATTCAGAGATAGATGGAGAAAGACTAATTCTCCATTTCTACTTCAGTCTACTCCACTAGAGGAAATGAAATAAGGAACAGAAGTGGACATAAACTGGACATAATAGGTGCTGAAACACAAGGATTTAAAATAATGCCAGTGAGCTTGTCTATTCTGGGATAATGAGTTACTACAGCCATACATAGAAGTGGGATAATAGACTTGTGTAATGACCTCTCTAATATTTTTTAAAAAAGAAAAAGCAGAAGCAATGAGTTTTTATTTAGAAAGTTATTCATTAAAATCTTATTCATTAAACTGCTAGCTCTGAAGTAGTAGAGATTCAAATAGGTCGGCATCATCTTTTGCTGGCAAATAAGGAAGCAGAGACAAGGTAGAAGCAATGCAATGCAAAGAGATGAGTAGGGCCTGGGTTCTGCTTGACTGGTGGTCAAGGAAAGGACCCAGTTCTATAGTGAACGTATGTCCAAAGAATCCACATCTACTTCATGTTTGAGGGAACCAGCCTTTGTGAATTGTCTGTGAGTTTTACCACAAGCCTGAGTTTTGAGAAGACAGAGATATGTTTCATATTAGGTTTTATCTATACACACACACGTACCTCTTCTCTTTTAGTATATGAAGTATGTGAAAGATTTTTTAGTAGGAGTTACTCATTTTTTTCCAGCTTCATTGTAAAATAGATTCTTTAGTCTTTCTACTCCTTCCCTTCTCAAAAGTTACTTTTAAAAAAGTTTATTGAATTATAGTTCATCTGCCATATAACTCACCCACTGATAGCATAATACAAGGGAGGGGAAGGAAAGGGGAAATTGGGGAAGGAACAATTCAGTTTGTTTTTTTTTTTTGTATGTTCACAGGTTTGTACATTTTCATCACTCCAAAAGAAACCTTATTCTCATTAATAATTAGGCAACCTCTATATACTTTCTGTCTCTGAGTAGTTACTTATTATGGACATTGCATATGTCCATGAGTTAAATCATGTATGTATTTTTGTGATTGGCTTCTTTATCTTAACATAACGTGTTCAGAATTCATCTGTATAGCACCATGTATGAGTATCTTGTGCCTTCTTATTCCTAAATAATAGCCAAGTGGATGGACATTTTATTTTATTTTATTTTTTTCAGACTAGGTCTCTCTATTTTTGCCCGTGGAACCACAGGCTCATATTGCCTGGGGTACCACGGACTCAAGCAATCCCCAGCCTCAGCTTCCCAGGTACCTGGGATTACAGGCGCACGCCACCACGCCCTGCTATCTTTTTTTTTGGAACTAGATCTCGCTACTTTGCCCTGAGTGGGACTCAAACAGTGATCCCTGGTCCCTGCCGTGGCTCCCTAGGCTGCCACTTACAGGCACACAACAGCGTGCCCAGCCTGGATGGACATTTTAAATCCATTCATCAGTTTATGGACGTTTGAGTTCTTTCCCCTTTTTGATCACAACTAATAATGCTGTTAGACCATTCAATACAAGTTTTGATATGGAATTGTATTCAAGTTCTCTTGAGTATATATAGACTAATGGAATTACTGGAAGCTCTTTTTTTTTTAAACTTTTTGGAGAAACTACTAAACTCTTTTTCATATTGACTGCCTCATTTTACATTGCTACCAGCAATGTTTGAGGGTTCTAATTTCTCTTTACAGCACTTATTATTGTCTGTCTTTTTTTTTATTATAATCATCTTAGTGGGTATGAAGCAGTATCTATTTCATTGTGGTTTTGATTTGCATTTCCTTAATGAATAATGATATTAGACATCTTTTTATTTGCTCACTGAACATATGTATGTCTTTGAAGAAATGTCTGTTCATGTCCTATGGCCTTTTTAAAATTGGGTTATTTGTTGTTGTTGTATTTTTAAGAGTTCTTTATGGTTTCTGGAGGTAAGTCCCTTGGGACATCATTTGCAAATATTTCCTCCCATTCTTTGGCCCGTCTCACTTTCTTATTAGGAACATTTGAAACAAAAAAGTGTTTAATGTTAGAGTCCAGCATACCTATTTTTTCCCTTGTAACTTGTATTTTCAATGTTACATATATATAAGAAAGTTTTGCCTAAGCTGTGTCACAAAGACTTACACTTATGTCTTTATATTTTTAGCTCTTATATTTAATTAAATCTACGGTGATAGAATACAGACCTCATTCTACATCTTAAAAATTTCTGTTTTCATTGGACACATGTATAAATTCATATTTATCAAACTCAAGTATATACATTTAGTTAAACCACTCCCTTGCTAAAAACGGAAAAGTCTATACAATGACCTTATACCTCTCACAAAAATTAACACAAAATGGATCATAAACTTAATGTTAAACATAAAAATGTGAAAATCTTAGATGATAACATAATAGAAAACCTAGATGACCTCGGAGATGGTGATGGCATTTTAGATAGAGCATTGATGACATGCTCTATGAAAAAAACCATAACTGGACTTAATTAAAATGAAAAACATGCTCTATAAAAGACGTTCTCAAGAGTATGAGAAGACAAGCCACAGACTGAGAGAAAATATTTGCAGAGACAGCAGAACTAAAGCACAATGCAAGGGAGAAGGAAGGGGAAAATTGGGGTAGGAATAAGTACAAGAGATTAAGATGATGGTTCACGGGTGACATCATCTGGTGAGAGAACCTCGGGGTAAAAACTATATCTATGACAATCAATTAAAATACTAAAGTATTTGCAAAGGATATATCTGATAAAGGACCAAAAATATCCAACAATATGCGACACACTCTTAGAACTTAACAATAAGAAAGCAAATAACCCAATTAAAAAAGGAATCAATGACCTTATCAGAACATGTGTGCATGGCAAATGCTCCAAGTCATATGTCAACAAGAGAGTGCAAACTAGACAACAAGGTACCTCTACATACCTTTTAGAATGGCCCTGATCCAAAACACTGCCAACACCAAATGTGAGATAGGACCTGGAATAATAGGAAGTCTCTCATTTATTGCTGGAGGGTGTGCAAAATGGCTTGACTACATTAGAAGGGCAAGTGGCATCTAAACCAATTCTTGACAGATGGTGAGGATTTTCATAGGTACAAGAGGAAGAGTGTTGTGGGAATATGAAACTTTGTCAGCACAGATGAGCTATCAAGTCATGAAAAGACAGAGAAGCTTTAAACGCATATTGCTAAATTAAAGAGGCCAACCTGCAAAGGTTTACATAGTGGATGAGTCTAATTCTGTAATATTTTGGAAAAGGCAAAACTCTGGAGAGAGAAAATCAGGGGTAGGTAAGGATTTTAAGGGAAACAGGGATAAATAGCACAGAGGGCAGTGAAGCCTCTCTGTATACTATTTGGGGAGCTAGGTGTTAACTCATAGAATGTATGGGTCACACTGGACCTTTCATGTAAACTGTGAACTTCAGATAATAACAGCTTATCAGTGCAGGTTCTTCAGTTGAGACAAATGTATATGGCTCAGGGATAGAATAATACTAGAGTGGTCTGTGCAGGAAGGGGAGCAGAGGCATGTGGGAACAAGATGGACCATCTGCACAATTTGCTGTGCACCTGAATTGGTCTAAAGTATAAACTTTTTGGGCTGGGCATGGTGGCACATGCCTTTAATCGCAGCCTAAGGAGCAAGGCCAAGGCTAGGAATCACTGGAATCTGTGGGTTTGAGACCCACTTGGGGCATCGTAGTGAGACCTAGTCTCAAAGAATAGCTGGGTGTGGTGGTGCATGCCTGTAATCCTAGCTACCTGGGAGGCTAAGATTGGGGATCACTTGAGTCTGTGGTACCCCGGGCAACAAAGCGAGACCAAGTCTCAAAAAAAATAAACTTTTTTTTTTAAAGGCATTATGTGTTGTCCATTGTTCAAATGCCTGGCTTTATGCCCTCCCTGATTTGAAACTGAGTATTTCTGGTCATATTTCTGATCATATTCACCATGCAGATATAGTCAGCTGGTGTAACTACTATTTCCTTTCTGAATTTGTCATCTATTTTCTTCAATTCTTCACCACCACCATGACCCCTCATCTCTGCTGACAAAGTTCCAGTTCCCTGGACCACACTCCTTCTTGTACCTATGAAAATGCTCATCATCTTTCAAGATCATATTTCCATTTCACCTCTTCCACAAAGAATCAAGATCACCCACCCTGTTACTCTCATGTCACTTGGTACCTCTTGCTTCTAGACATAAAGACAAAGTCTCTTTCATCTCTTGTTCTCTGTTGCTCCAGAGACTGGTGTGCTACATGTCCCTTGCACGTATGATACATATAAGGCATTTCTCAAACTGAAGTCTAGAAATTAAATTCTGGTATATTTCAGGGGTCTGAATTCTCTGAAAGAATTCTATAAAAATGTTGTGTTTTCATTTTAATGATAAACTGAATTGCCTGAATCCACATTATAATCAAGTTGCACTTGAAATTTCAGTGCTGGTGTTTGTGTTTGAGAAACACTGGACTAAAACATTACTCAGAATATATGTAAACTTCTGATTACAGAGGCGTGCTAACTGTGAGTGGTCTTCAGTCTCGGAAAATATAATTGGTTTACCCAAGTAGCACTTTAATCAGCAAGGTAGGCTATTTCATGGTTACTTCCTGTTGGTAGATAGAAAAGAGTAGTTAACTTTTTAATCTGTGTTCACTCTTATGTATACACCCCCCCCCAAAAAAAAAAGAGAGAAAAGAATGAATAATGGGACAACCCCCCACCCCGGAACTTAATATCAACCTTTTGAAAGGTTGATGTAAGCATTTGACCCAAGGCCAGGCATGGTGTCACATGCCTGTAAGCGGCAGCCTAAGCCGCAGCTGCGGCCAGGGATCGTGGTTCGAGTCCCCCTTGGAGCAACGCAGCGAGACCTAGTTCCAAAAAATATATAGCTGGATGTGGTGGCGCGTTCCTGTAATCCCAGCTACCTGGGAAGCTGAGGTTGGGAATTGCTTGAGTCTGTGGTACCCTGAGCAATGAGAGCCTGCGGTTCCACGGGCAAAAATAACGAGACCTAGTCTCAAAAAAAAAAAAAGCATTTGACCGAAGCTGGTATTTTCTTTCTTACTTGATATTCCTCTCGTTTTAAAAAGTTGTTTGGCCGGACACAGTGGCTCGTGTCTGTAAGCTTCAGCCTATGAAGCGGCCGGAGCTAGGGATTGCGGTTCAAGTCCCGCCTGGGTCCCGTAGCGAGACCTAGTTCCAAAAAACAGCTGGGTGTTGTGGCACGTGCCTGTAATCCCAGCTACCTGGGAAGCTGAGGCTGGGGATGGCTTGAGTCCATGGTACCCCGGGCAATGAGAGCCTACGGTTCCACGGGCAAAAATAGCAAGACCTAGCCTCAAAAGAAAAAAAAAAAAAAAGTTGTTTGATCAGTCCTCTCATGCAGACTCTGCACAGTCATCACAGTTCACATCACTGCAGAATCTGTGCTGCTTTTGTCCAGGCTCCAGCTCACTTATGATCAGCACCAACACTGACCTTAGGAGCCCCCCCTGACAGTTTTCATTTTAAGTCTTTGCTTTCTTTTGCGACAGTTTTCATTTTAAATCCTTGCTTTCTTTTGCTGTCTCTCTTTTTTTTTTTTTTTTTTTTTTTGAGACAAGGTCTAGCTACGTTGTCCTGGGTAGTCCCAATCCCACAGACTCAAGCAATCCCCAGCCTCAGCCTCCCAGGTAATTGAAGTTACAGATGCCCGCCACTGCACCCAGCTGCTTTTTTAAGACCAGGCCTCGCTATGTTGCCCGAGGTAGTCTCAAACCCACCAACTCAAGCTATCCCTGGCCTCTTGCCTCCCAGCGCTTGGATTATAGACACATGCTTCTTTTTCTGTCTATCCCTTTCTTCCCACACAGGCCATGTCTTGCAAGTCTATTTTTGGGTTCATTTTCTCTTTACCAAAGCCAGTTCTCTTGCCACCTCCAAAGTGGGTTCTGCATCCAAATACAAAGATGACATTGGTGTGATCTTGTTAGCAAGTTTCTCCTGAATTTCTGTCTTGGATCCTGTCGATATGGTCAGGTGAAGGATGTTAGGGTAAAGGACATCATGACTGTTTGTTTGCCTGAAGCCTTTGTGGATCATGAACATCCTGGTCCAAATAGTCACAGTTTGCTCTTTTCCTGGTCCAAGTAGTCACTGTTTGCAATTATATATACTTAGGATCTATTTGGCAGGTTTATCTGGCTGGGAAACTCCAGATTGTCTAGTTAAGATTACTTTCCTGGGAAGGTTTGAGATTGTAATTAAGTATTAAATTTTGATTTGGTGACATGGGTTTTGTATAAACAACTCATTTTGGGCCTGCTACCTTTTGATACTAGTCACAAAAATGTCATGAGACAAAGTTAGCCATCTGCGTTGTTCACATTTACACATTTTATAACATACAACATGGGCTTTATTAATAAACCCAGGTAGCATTAGATTATATGTCTATATTATGGCCAGCTCTGAAAATGAATTTTTTTCTAAGCACTTAAATTTTAAACCAATTTGAAAATTTTGTTAATGTCATTCAGACACAAAAATACCGTCATCTACATAACATACCTACGGACACATAATGTAACATACAAAGAGATGCAAATATGATCTTATGACTTGTTTAAAATTTTAACCAGAAACCATGAACAATATAAAACTCATTATTTTAAAAGAGAACGGCTAGATTCTTCCAACGAGTAATCCCGTGGAAACTGTCCATCAGAATTTGGGCATTGGAGGGATCTGCTACTTTTGTACCAAAACCATGAAGAAGGCAACCCAGGTAGTCACCGAGAAGTATTATAGCCTGTCAGGCAACAGTTTATGTAAAAGAAAAATAAAGAATTTTTGCTTTTTGACTTCTTTCTGTTAAGATTACCTCTCTGAAGTTTGCAATTTCTAAAAGAGATGGTCTAGATAAGTATAAAGACTTAGATTGTCTCCACAGCTGCATTTCTGGTTTTGCAAAGTTTTGTTAGGAAAGGGCAATTTTTTTTTTTTTGCACTGGCTTTATTTTTTATTTTATTTTATTTTTTTCATTCATTGAATTTTTTTCTTACATCAGTTTAGTCATAGTTCTCCCACAACAAATGTTTTTTAACTACATTTAGAATTGAGTTGTAGCCTGACTGGTACTAAGAACTGACATAGCCAGCCAACTACATTCTCAATTTGCTTCTCTTTTCTATATTTAGAGCTATATCTTTGGGCTTTTGGTATATTTTCCCTTTGCTCTGGTTATGTCTTGGGAGACAAAAAAATACCTAAAAATCCTTTTGGGGTCTGAATATCAGCTTAATTTTCTACAAATGGGGTCCCAAGTAGACATGAAGAGTCTAAAGAAAAAAAGGTCAAGTGAGGTATATAGCCTGAGGGTTGAGAGCCTGAGATGTCAAGGAAAGCCAGGGGAATTCACATGACAGAGAGAGTCATCACAAGTTAAGGAGCTGATATGTTTAATTAGATGTTTGTCCTGTCACGTAGGTAGATGTACATGTAGAATGGTTATTTCTGGCAGTAGCCCTGATTTTCTGGGTAAGAGCCCAAATTTACATTCTTCTAGGTAGTTAAGGAAGTAGTGAATGTTTCTCATAAGTCTGCAGAGCCTTGATTGATTTTACCTTGGAATAACCCACGTGCCAAAGCAGTACATCTTAGGGACATTTATCCTTCATGTATATGATACAAGCAATCATTCCTTGGCAGGTTAAATATTTTTTTCAGCTCTCTTGTTCACTGTGATTTTCTTTGATTTTTCACCTTCCGAAAGCACTCATTTTTATCTTGTTTGTTCACACAAGTTTAGATCCCTCTCTTGCTTCCTTGAACACACAGATGTTTTCTTCTCAATAAGGTTGATGATTGCAGATCTCCTGAGAAGAATATAGAGATGCAAATAGCCAGGTGCTTGTCATTACCATTGCACTGAGTAAAAACCATTACAACTGAAGCAGATAAAACCCACTAGAATCTTCTTGGATAAGTTCTAAAAGTAGGCTTAGATTCACTGTGTCTGTTTCCTTGGAGCTATTTGGAAATACCCTAGCAGATGATGGTCTCTCTAACTTCAATGCCATGAGTATCTCATAATCTGAATATTCTAGTCTGTGGTAAGAATGGGGTGAGAAAACTCAGAAATCAATACCAGTTTTGGGTAAAGCCATATAACATACATATTTTAAGGAAACAACAGGATCATCAATAAATATTTGCCCTTGTTAGGGAATGTATGGCTGTTTTCAGATAAACGGTAAATTAGGGTCTGGGAACCTTGTTGTTCAAATAAATGTCAACTGAAGCAATGAAAGTATCTGATCAAAGACAGGAAAAAGTTAAATCAAACTAGACACTACTAGGGTGAATCAGTTTACTCAAAGACATGCTTCTTTGGTAAGATGTCAGATTAGTCTTTCTGAGACCCTACTAATCACGCTGAGACATTCAAGATAAATGGAAAGCTGAACCTAAAATGTCTAGATGTAAATGCTATGCTTGTCCTTCATTGTATTAATTTGTCAGCCATGTATGTAATTATCTTAGGGCATAGGCCGGGCATCGTGGTGCATGCCTTTAGGAAGCCATGGCTGGGGCCAGGGATCGTGATTCGAGTCCCGCTGGGGGCATGTAGCAAACCCTAATCCCCAAAAAACAGCTGGGTGTGGTGGTGTGTGCCTGTAATCCCAGCTACCTGGGAAGCTGAGGCTGGGGATTGCTTGAGTCTGTGGTACCCCGGGCAACATGAGCCTGCAGTTCCACAGACAGAAATAGCGAAGCCTAGTCTCAAAAAAAAAAAAAAAAAAAAGGGCACATTTTCACACCACCGCATTTGCACATGCTCCTCATGCAAATTTTCACTTACAGAACACCAGAGGAGTTTCTAGAGAATTGCTTAATTCTGTACTATGCATGTTTATTAAATAAATCTACACTCTTTTAAAAATGAAATGAAAAAATTAACAGTGGTGTGAAAGAACAGAGAACATAAAAATGTATTAGACTATAAGTAAAAAAAGTATGTGATCAAGATAAAGAAAATTACCCAAGAAGCAAAAAGAGAAAAACCAACCCACACCTAAACCTTGCTAGGATGGGATAATTGGGATTTTATTGCTTAAGCAGAAACTAAGGAATAGTGGTAATGGGTGTCCCAGAACCTAAGGTTTAGTCAGTTATTGCAAAATACACTCGATATTTTGTCCCTTTACATGAGCTATACTGGAATTACCCACCTTTTTTTTTTTTTCCTTAATAAAGATGACTTAGCTCTTTGGAAAAGTCATGTATGTAATATATCATAAAAGACATGTAGTACAGCAGGCTATTACTCAATTACAGTCGTAACTAGAAAAAAAAATTATTGGCTTTAACTGTTTTTCTTTTCATATATTATAAAATAGATTTTTAAAATTCTTTTTTCTTTTTTTTAAACAAGAACTATCTTAAAGTCCTTTATTTTGGCAAATCTAACTTTCCTGGCTTTGTGTTTATTGATAGAACTGACATACAATTTTCAAGAACATTCATTCCAGCTTTCAGGTTATATCAGTTAGAATACTTTGGCTGAAGGTAACAGAAATTGTCAGCTCCGCTGGTTTTAATAATAAGGAATATATTGTCCAAGACTGGGTTTAGTCTTTAGTTCCATGACATCAACCAGGACTCAGATTCTTTCATTTTCTTGCTCTAACCTCAGCTTATTGGCCTCAACCTCTGGTTCTTCATGACTTTATGTTGACTAGTAACTCTAAGGGGTCAGAGCCAGAAGTAAATCATTTTCTTAGGTTCTTCCCAGCAGATTTCCCTTCATACCTCATTGTCCAGACCGGGACTTGCCCGTGCCAAACCAGTAAAGGCAAGAGAAGATGTCCACATGATCACTTGGACCAGTGAAGCCCGCAACCTGAGTCACCTGCATGGTGGGCAGGGCAGAAAGGAAGATGGCAACTTAAACAGTGATATGAGGGGGTCACTTGACTGGTAAAAGACACTTCAGTCATCTAAAATATAGGCAAATAATCTTATGGACATGTCTTCCAAGAAGATATCTGAATGGCCAGTGAGAATGTGAAGATGTGCTCCGCATCATTAGCCATCAAGAGCTGCAAACCAAAACCATGAGCTACTGCTCATATTGAGAAGGATAATAAGTAAAATAAATAACTAAAATACATAAGTAAAAACCAAAACAAACAAACAAACAAACAAAAAAAACCCTATAGATGAAATGCTCTTGGCCAAGAAAGAATGGGAAAAAGCTGATGTGATTTACACAATAAAATTTGACTTATAGGGATCCCTAAAACTCAAATTTAGAACACTACATGTAGGATTTGAAAATACTACACCTGGTTAAATTGCAGCCTGAGCCCTGTATTCTTTGACTACATGCTCTCATTTTGTTCTTCAAAGACCTGGTGTAGATGGATCCCCAACATGAACTGGAGTCCGGTAGACTTTTGAAAAACCAGCCACATGGCGTGATAAAGCTAGGAGGAGGGAGGATTAGTCAGAGACTGGCAAAGCCCCCAGGAAGTAGAGAAAGTAGAAATCCTCAAAGAAGACCAGGCTTGAGCAAGAGCATGACAAATCTTGGCTGTGTGTGTGGTTTGGGAACCATCCCAGGCAAGAATGTGGAGGCAGGGCGCTTTGAGAAATGCAGAGCGGGTGCAGTGAGTGAGGCTCCCAGTGAAAACCAAGGTAACAAGTGGGCCTGCAGTCGGCTGACAGGAGGCAGGGGACACTGCACCTCCCGCTGGCTCCTCTTGGTTCCTAGATGCACTTGGGGATGCAGTTGGTGGAGCATGCAGGCTGATGGATGCTCGCTTTGAAACTGGCAGGGCAGGAATTCATATAAATAGAGCGTTAAATTGTGGTTTTGTTACTGTAACGGTATGCCCTTGACTTTTATGGTGAGTCAGTATAAGAAGCAGCCATATGATTTCTGCAATGACTATAAAACTCCCACCTCCAGGTCTTCACACGCCTTGTCCCTTCAGGTTTTCTCTGAGAGCTTTTCTCTGACTCTTCGCTCCTTGCACTCAAGCCCCACCTTCCTTGTTTTTCTACATGACCTTATGACTGCTAGGAAGTTCATTTACTGTTTTTCTTCCCCATTGGAAGTAGGCTTCACGAAGAGGGAACTTTGCTTTCTTGTTCAGGTTATGTTTTTTCCCGTCTGAGAACATATTTGGAATATTGTAAATGCCCAGTTAAGGTTTGCTGCATGAATGAATAAGATACAGCCCGATATTCTTCCTGAAGTTGTTCTCTCCTCATGAGTTGATATTCTTTCTTTTTCAGGAATAAGAAATGTATCTTTTGTGGCCTTTTCTTGCTAACAACCAGGAATTGCCGGACTGAATTTTAGGCTCATTTGTTATAACCATATACTTAGTTGTAGATGCCTAAACTCCCTCATCTACTATAGCACTCAGAAAATATTTTTTCAAGGATATATGGTTTCAATATTAATTATTAGAAGTTACCACAAATCCTATTTGAAGTAAAAGAAGATTGAATAATAATAAATGAAGTGATTGATTGAAATACAGGGAGAAGTTAAAACGCCAGCCTTTTGAATAAGAATTGGTGAGTTAAGCCGCATGGTGGCGCATGCCTGTAAGCTTCAGCCTATGAAGCAGCTGGGGCTAGGGATGGCAATTCAAGTCCTGCTTGGGCAACGTAGTGAGACCTAGTTCCAAAAAATAGCTGGGCGTGGTGGCGTGCACCTATAATCCCAGCTACCTGGGAAGCTGAGGCTGGGAATTGCTTGAGTCTATGGTACCCCGGGCAACATGAGCCTGCAGTTCCATGGGCAAAAATAGTGAGACCTAGTCTCAAAAAAAAAAAAAAAAGAATAGGTGAGTTAAGCAACACAAATGTCCCAAAACAGATGAATGAATGAAAACGATGTGGTATAGATACACAATGGAATATTGCTCTTTAATTAAAAATGACAAATTTGATGAATTTAGGATAACATGAATGTATCTAGAAGAAATCATATTAGCAGAGACAAGTCAGAAAGAAAAAGACAGAATCCAAATGGTTTCACTAATATATGGGACATAAGGAAAACAAACAAAAGGCCAGGAAGATAAGTCAAAACTAGCTAACAACCAAACTAAAGTACACAACTTGGGGGGTCAGGGGTGGGTGAGAGAGGGAATGATCAGGGAGGGGAGAGCCCTGGGGATTACAAAGATGTGAAATAATTATATAAAGATATTATAAATTATGTATATATAACTTATTTAAATTTATATATATAACTTATTTAAAATAAGAAAATTTAAAAAAAGAATAGGTGAGTTAAAATATTGGAGCTTCTATTAATAGAAGTAGGGACCAGATCAAGACAGTATCCATAAAAGTATTCTTTTTTCACTATTTTGGGGCGTATCTCACTTTATTTTTTCCCCTTTCTCCCATTAAAGCTTGAATCTCATGAGGGATTCTTATTTTATGACTGAACTCTCAGTGCCTGGCCTATAGTACATAATTAATATTTGCTAAGTGAATAAGATATGGTATGTATTTTCTTTACCATTTATTTTTTATTTCATATCCCTGCTTGTCATCTACTTTTATCCCTTTCAGCCTGTACTTTCCCCTCTGTATGTGTTTCCAAACTTCTTTTCTTTCTCCGTTGTTATTCTTTTTTTTGGCCTGTGGAACCGCAGGCTCTCTTTGCCTGGGGTACTGTAGACTCAAGCAATCCCCAGCCTCAACTTCCCAGGTAGCTGGGATTACAGGCGTGCACCACCACACCCAGCTATTTTTTTGGACTAGATCTCGCTGTGTTGCCCTAAGCAGGACTCAAACTGCGATCCCTAGTGCCAGCCACTTCATAGGCTGAAGCTTACAGGCATGAACCACCATGCCCGGCTTCTCCGCGTCATTCTTTCCAACCAGAGACTGACATTCTTTTAACCACCATGACATCCCACTCCAGGCCTCATAAACATGGGTCTCCATTTTCTTTTCCAGTCTTCTAAGTTTCATTGTATTGATAGTTAAACTAATAGTGATTCATCAACTCAAAGAATCATATAACTGGAAAGGCCCAGAACAATTGTCTTGTCAACTGGCTCATCTCCTTTTGATCAGTAGAGGTGAAATGAATTACCCAGAGTCACACTACTAGTCATTATGGGCCTAAACTAGAACACTTCCTTTTAACTATGGATCCACAGCTAACACTGCGGAAGGATCTAGCCCCTTTCTAACCAAAAAGGTAAAGAGTACTGCAACAAATGTAGAAAAATATTTTTTTCTCTTGTTGGAAATACATAAATAGAATGATAGTTTATTTCCCTTAGCAGTCTTGAGGAGACCTTTCTCTAATAGTGCATGTAATTCTGCCATGTACCTTTCCATGACTACATAGTAGTACATGTAGATACTATGTAGATATTAAATCACCAAGGAAGTGGTGATTTAACCACTTCCTTATTAATTGATATTTGTAGTAAAATCTTTGAGCAGTTGTGTATGTAGATGTTTTCCTCTCTCTATAGAAATGCCAATACTGATCTAAGAGTATGCACAAAATTCTCTTTTTTTCTGAAAGCAGGCTATGTCTTAGTCACCATTGATTCACTTTCTGCAATGTAGGATGATGATAGCTAGGCAAGGAAGGAATCTTATGATAGCATATAATATTTTAAGAACTGGGAGCGTCATAGAGAAATTGCTTGTTCAGCTTATTATATTGGATGGAAAGAACTTTGCATTCTTGACTTTGTGGGGGAGAGTTGGGCTAACCAAGCTCAATCTTCCTCCTCCTCTTCTCTCCGAGTGACTGAAATTATGCTCTCTAAACTACCTCTGTTTGACTCTATGACGGCATTAACCACACAGTTCTATACTTGTTGGTATGTACCTCTTTGCAGTCTCCCCCTAAACCTTGGACTTCTTTAAGGGTAAAGGTTTTTATCAATGGTTGTATACCCAGGACATTAACATGATGCCTTGCACACCATTATGTCTTGTTAAATATTAGCACTTATCGAGTTCTTAGTCTGGGCAAAGATTACTAAAACCTGATGGGAGCAGAGGTGACATGAGGTTCCACCTTCAAGAAATAGCCTAGTGGAGCTGTCCAGATGTGGGCTGAAAACATCTGGACATTAGTGGCAAATGTGACAAAAGCCAAAGTGATTTAAAGTCCAAGGTACTGCAGACCTCTCAAGGAGAAGAAGTTAAGGCTAACCAAGAATACTAGAGAGGTTTCCTAAAGGAAGCAGTGCTTGAGCGAGGGCTCTCAGGCTAGGGTGGTGATTTTTCTGTGTGGCTTTCATTTTGGTGAGCAAAAATAGTTAATTTTCATCCCATGCTTCAGAAACCATTGTCACTTTGCATTTCTCATGTGACCTTAGGGCTTGGGAAAGGCTAACGGTAGGGTTTATGCTTGGTTTCTGGAATTGACCCCTGATCTTTCCTCTAACCCCAAACTTCACTGCACATGGAGAGCTTCCACATCAGTCATTAATAGCATCATTCTTCCAGCCATAAAAGCAGAAATCCTGAATTTACCCTTAGAGTCATCAGGAATCGTGTAGACTCAATCTTCAAAATAAATGCAGAGTCTTTTTCTCATCTAGTCATCAGCCTCTCCCACGCAGTTTGCTGTAAATGCGTCCCAATTTGTACCTTTGCTCCTCACTAGACACATTGTCCCTGCAGTGTGTTCTCAACATTGCGGTCATAGTGACCTTTTTAAACTCCGTGCTCAAAAACCTCTAAAGACTTCTCATTTTGTTCAGAGAAGTCCAAGACCTGACAGTGGCCTAGGAAGCCCTACAAGACCTGTGCTGCTACATTCCACCCCTGCCGCTGCATCTTTCTTTCTTTCTTTCTTTCTTTCTTTCTTTCTTTCTTTCTTTCTTTCTTTCTTTCTTTCTTTCTTTCTTTCTTTCTTTCTTTCTTTCTTTCTTTCTTTCCTTCCTTCCTTCCTTCCTTCCTTCCTTCCTTCCTTCCTTCCTTCCTTCCTTCCTTCCTTCCTTCCTTTCTTTTTTTCTTTCTTTCTTTCTCTCTCTCTCTCTCTCTTTCTCTCTTCCTTTCTTGTTCTCACTTTCTTTTATTTACATTTTCCCCCTTTTTGGCTGTTCCTCCCCCTCCTTTTCCCCTTGTTCCCCACTCTGGTCACTCCGTCTCCTCTTTCATTGCCAGTTGTTGGTCAATTTTTAGCCCACTGGACTCTTCCTTTTCTTTCCTGGAGCAATGTCTTTTCCTGGGTGAGGATGTGTTTTTCTGGGACACAGCAGCCTGTGCTTAGTTTCCCGGGCATAGCTTTGTCATGGTAACCAGTTCGAACCTGTTTAGATCCTATTGGTGTCTTTTCCTTTGTATTGGTTAACTCTTCCATTCCACTTACTTGCCAGGCAAGTTCCTCCACAGAGTTTTACACTGATTCTTCCCCTTCTACTAGATAGCCACCTCACCTTCCAATCTTTGTTTAAATGTCACCATCTCGGGCTAGGCACGGTGGCTCGTGCCTGTAAGCTTCAGCCTATGAAGTGGCCAGGGCTAGGGATCATGGTTCGCCTGGGGCTCATAGCAAGACCTAGTTCCAAACAAATAGCTGGGCGTGGTGGTGCACACCTGTAATCCCAGCTACCTGGGAAGCTGAGGCTGGGGATGCTTGAGTCTGTGGTACTCCGGACAACGAGAGCCTGCGGTTCGCAGTTCCATGGGCAAAAATAGCGAGACCTAGTCTCAAAAAAAAAAGTCACCATCTCCAGGAAGCCTACCCTGACCACTTTTTTTAAAATTGGAAGTCTGCCACAATACCCCTTACTGAGTTCTCTCTCCCTGCTTCCCAGCTCCGTGGCAGTTCTTGCACATCTAGCATACTGTAAAATTTACTCCAGAATGAAAGCCCCTTGAAGGCAGACTGTCTTTCAATCACTGGTGTGTCCAAAAATTTGGGTTGTGCTTGGCACATAGTAGCCTTGTTTATATCTCTGAAATGTGTGAATGATCACAACTCTCTCTGACAAGGACTCAAGATGCCTTGATAGTTCTCACTAAGTTTACTGATCTGAGGAGGTGCGGTGACAGTTTAGGAGAGTACAGGTATGATAATGGGTGTAGCTTAGGGCTACACTTGCTGTTTGTGTTACCTCGGCTAATGATAGGTGTGTTGAGTTCGAGGTATAGGTTTGTAATAGATACATTTTCATATATATATTTATCTTGAAGTTGTTTTTAAGTTTCCAATAATCTGACTTTCTGAAGATAAATAATTAGTATATTAACATTCTGGGGAATATCTCCTTCAAATCTTTTATTTCCACATGCAGATTTGTAGAGTAAATTGGGGTTCATAACAGAATACATTATGAATATTTTCCCTGATATTAAAGAACCTTCCAGGGCATGAGTTTCAATGGCTATGCAAGTGCTTTGAAAAGTTGAAAGAAGCAACACACTACAGTGTGTACCATGCTCAAGAAGCAAATTTATTGTAAAAGATTTTTATGTCTTTTCTTCTTTAGGGGAGATGGTCTCAAAATACCGGGAACCTTTGATCCACACCTTCCTGAGGGGCATCAGAGATCCAGACAGCACTCACAGAGCCAGCAGTCTGTCCAACCTTGGAGAGCTGTGCCAGAGACTGGACTTTCTCCTGGGTCCCGTGGTTCACGAGGTACTGTGCATTAATTCCTTTCTCAGAAACTGGTTTCTACTCGGCCTACAGAACAGTTTGGTTTGGGGAGTCAGGAGATTTGAGTTATTTTCCAGGTCTGCTCTTGCCTCCCACTGAAACAGTATAAGTAAGTCACTTAGCCTCCCTCAGCCTTGAGGGCGACAAGCCTTACTTGTCTCCCATCTATTGAAAGTTGCAGTTTTGCAGTTGACAGGACGTCATCTTAACCTGCCTTCATTAATAAAAGAAAGCTCATCATAAAGACACCAAGACAACTAACAGAACTGGGGAAACCTTGAGGAAAGTGCCTTTACCCTGTGAGTCTGTTCACAGAAAAATCATTGTCCCTCTTTGATTACAGGTGCTCCGTGTCCAAGGGCACAGGGTTATTTACCAGAAAAGGTTACGTTCCATGATTTGCTCACTACTTTATACCCACTCGTAGTGCATTGTTGTGCTTTGGAGGGTAAATAAGCAACCATGGTCGTAGAAGATGTTGGCACTCACTGGTTTAAGATTTGTTGAAATGTGCATCTTGCTATTGTTGTCTTTATCTTCCTTTAGTCCCTTAAATTCTTCTTGGCCCTTTGCTTATTTATTCACCTGTACATTGGTTTATATCTTGAACATCTACTACCTGCTTGGCGCTCTGCGCATTAAAGATGATGATGGGCAGGAAATGACTAACATGTTGCCAGGAGTCTCTGTAAAGTAGTACCAGTAGTAATACCAGTGTATTTGACCATCTTAGGTCCCTTTGGAAAGAAAGTGGCTAATAAATTGTGACTGTGTACCCAAGCCAAATTTGTATTACTGTCTTATTTACAAGAGGCCAGATTTCTCATCTGGAGGACATGACTTCAAAAATTTGGAGAAGTGTGCACTTCTATGATATTCAGCATCCTGGGACTGAACATGTTAAGCCTCATTTAAAAAATTTTTTCTTCTTTTTTTATATATGGGAACATTTTTAATGACTTAGGAATAATGATCATTGCTGACTTAAAACATTTAAGTGTGCTCTAATACCATGAGCCATTAGGAGCCTGGTCTTGGCTGGTTGGATGTCACTTGACAAATCTCTTGCTCTTCAGTGATAGTAACTCCTAACTCTAACTCTTAAGAGAAGGCCTTTGTAGGTCTCTTTGCTTTATTTAGTCTGTTATAATTTCCCTGGGTCAAATATTGAAATGGTTCCTACATTTTTTTTTTATGTTTATTTTCTGTTTGTTTATATGACTCAGCCCAAGCTAGACTATAAACCATGAACTGAAACAAACTGATGGACCACAATCTGAATCAAACCCAAATTTTATTTTTAATAACAGCTTTATTAAATTACAGTTCACATACAAGTCACCCAATTAACTAAAAACTCAGTGGTTTTTAGCAGATTCACAGAGTTGTCGCAAGCATCACAAAATCTTTTTAAATATAACCATGAACTAAGTAAAAATCTCCTCCAATCTCCGTGTAGTTCAGCTCACATTCAGCAGAATTTACAGTTTCTAAAACCAGCAAGCTATGCCTGAACGTCATGAACTTCTCTGAACCCAAAAACAGACCATACTTCTTTTTTAAATCCTTCGATTATGCTTTCCTTTCTCACTTTTATGCTGGCAGCACAGACTTCCTATTGAAATTTCTTGGTTTGGTTAATCAGAAAGATTGAGTAAAGCTGGTTTTGTAACATGCAAGAAGTGTCATCTTTCTACAGACCCACCCAAAACCATTGAAGGATAACCAGTCTCCAGAGGCACTTGGGGAATAAATGAAGTCTCAGCTCTATTGCCTACTTGCCTGTATTCACTTGTTCAGATGACTTAAACTCAGCTCCATTTCCTGACCTAGAAAATGGAATTAAAATACCTACAGTGCATACTCTGGTTTCTCTTCAGATCGTATAAATCTTTTGCCTTTTAAAATACCTACAGTGCAAAGTTGTTATAAGGCCTTCCAGGTACTATGTGGAAGATGAGAAAAAGAGGAGAGCAGAGGAGGACCCAGAGGCCAGGACTGTAGCGCTAGGTGGTGGGGAGCCTGTAGTGTTCGTGGTGAGTGCCACTGCGAAGGTGACATTTGAGTAAAGAAATTTTCATTTCCTCCATTCATTTTTCTTCTTTAAGGAACATTTGTAAGGGGACTAATGCTGGCAGGAATGAGGATGAACTGCAAAGACATGAGAAGAACAGGGAAACCAGTGTTATTCTGATGTCCCTAGTCATACCTTTACTAACCTCCTGCAGTGCGTCAGGTCCTTTGGGGGCCAGTGTTCGTAAAAACCATTTTAGATCCAACCTTGCCTTCTGGGCATGGGTATCCTGTGACGCACACAGACATCCAAGATGATAATTGCCATAGGTGCTTGCAGAGCACACCCTAGGCTCCCTCCATCAGATCTGGATGTTGACAGTGATGTACATTTGAAACTCATTCTGGAGGCAGGTCAAAGGTGGGTAACCCAAGGAGGCAGAGGGGATTGTTTCAGTAGTGGGAGCAGCTTGTGTAAGGGCACTGTGCTTACATGACAGGTTGACATGATTGAAGACCTGTAGGAAGATGGAAAGGAAAAGGGTGAAGGGGTGGGAAGAGGATGTTAGTTGGTGATGGGACTGAGGTGAGAGGGGCAGACTGGGACCACAGCATGGAAGGCCTTGTTAATGCTGTGACTTCCTGCTGACTGCAGAAATCAAGTGTGCATTTTAAGCTTTCAGAATAAGTGTGAATAGATGGGAGGCTTATGTTGGATAGCACGAAGAATGAACCCTTACTTTTACTTCAGCCTTAAAATTGATATGAGGAGCTAATACTATGGGTGCACCTGACCAGCCGACCCTTTGAACAGTGATGCTGCCCCACTTCTAGACACCTGAACCCTATGTAATGTCGGTTCTAGAATGTTCCTGATCATTGATAAGTTGTGAGAGCAGCAAGGGCAGAACCAGTCTGTATTTGCCTTTGCATGTCCCCAGCACCTCTTGCAGTGTTTGGCATAGAATGGGTGCTCCGTTAGTATTGATGAATATGGAAGAGGAGCATAACATTTCTTTGAAGATGTAGTTCCCATATGTTTTAAAAATAGAAATAATAACACGCTTAGTACTCTTGTGTGTACTTTACATAGATCAGCTGATCTGCTCTTCATAAGGGAAAGTGAGGCACAGAGAAATTAAATGAGTGCCAGGGTAGGAAGATAACAAGATTGGGATCTGAATGTAGGCAGTGGCTCCAGAAAGCACACTCTTAACCATTTCTCAATAAAGAACATTTAAATCATTTGAAAAGGGAACTAATGCTGGCAGGGATGAGGACGAACTGTTGTCTCATCCTCATTTTCTCTCAATAAAGGTTTTCAGTTCATTTATAAAAATGCATTTATGCCCTTGAAAAGAATCACCATATGAGAAAACCACTGACAGGAAGGGTCATGTAGCTTCATCTTAATAGCATTTGCTTTTGGCAATGAAACTTCAGAAGGCAATATATTCCCTCTGATTTGGAAAACCAGGTGTTCCATCCCACATAATTTCTGTGTCTTCTTTTTAAATGTTCCTTCTCATGTAGCATCCCACGCTTGCCATGTCATCAGTGCCAAGCCAGCTGCCTTTGGTGGACAAGTCTGAACATGATAGGACACCTGATAGTTGTCGTAAATTTCAGCTGCGTTCTCCCACAGCCAGGCTGCCTTGTCCATTCCTTTTGAAAAGGGGGGATATTTGCCATGGTCCCTTAAGTTACTTTTCATTCATTTGTTTATTCACTCAAGGAAAATGTATTGGCCTAACTTCGTGTCAGTTATGGAACGACAGCCAAACCATGTGCCAGGTAGTGAGGGTCCAGGGATGGAAACAGCGGTGTCCCTGTCCTCACGGAGCTGACAATCTAGAGAGAAGTAACAAGCCAGCGAGTAAGCAAACACTCCCTGGCGGTTGGAGCGTGTGCTGGGGAGCTCAGTTCAATGTGGGAAGGGGCTTGGCGGGTGCTTGTCTTTCACTGTGTACGAATTCGGAAGAGCAGGAAGAGCTTTACAGGTGAGTGACATTTGAGCGGAGACCTGAAGGGAACCAGAGTTTGGTCCAGGCACATACCTGGGGAGAAGAATACTAGGCTGAGGGAGCAGCGAGTCCAGAGACCCTGAAGCAGGAGCCTATTTGACATGCCTCCCAATGGCAAAGCCAGGGTGGCTGGAGTGAATCACGGGACTTGGCATCAGCAAGGTGGTGACAGTACAGTGGGGCCTTGTGCATACTGTGGCTTTCCTGGGCGTGTGACAGGAAGCCAAAAACAGCTGTGGAGCAACCTGAGTTATTTTCAAAGTTATCGCATCTTCTTGTGTGCCATGAACGTTCTTACAGTATCTTGTCCTTTCAGCAATGCTTTGCCCCAGTGTGTGTGGGTAGAGATGGAACTTGGACTTTGGGAAAACTTCCTTTGGCTGCAAACAGTTGCTTTGTGAGCATTTGTTGTGGACCTGTTTGCCAGAAGACAAATAATGAACCTGAGGAAATCTTTGTAGAGTGGGCGACACAGAGGAGGGACAAGGCAGTGGACTGGAGTGATGTGAGAGAGACAATGGCAGCATGGCAGGGCAAGCACAAATCACTGGGCAGATGTGGAGCTGGGACCTCAGAGTTGGCAGAGCAGCCAGGCAGGCAGAGATGATGGAAACGCATGATCCATTTGATATAAAAGTAAACAAACAGCCATCCCTGTTGCTTCTGATGGGTCTGATCTGGGGGTCACAGCTGTTGCTCTCGGGTGTGTGAAGAAAGCTGTCCTTCCTGTCGGGTGGTCCAGATTCGGGCGCTCTTGGTGCTGTGACCGTTAGTGCTGGCTGCCAGGGAAGGAGTACAAAGGCGAGGACCAGCCCTTCCATAATCTCTGTACTGGGAATTCAGGTTTTTCTTCTCTATAGATGTCAAGATTTAACCTGTTTAAAGAGCATTATCATTTTTTCCCAGTTTCTTCTTCTTCTTGTCAAGAGCTGTGTTGCTTGAAACCAAATCTTGATAGGCGCTTTCATCTTTATCACTTGAGATGAGAAGTAAATATGATTTAATGAACCTCAGCGAGAGACCCAACCTTAGTACAGCAGCTGAGACGGGCAAGTGTGGGAGCAGTCTACTTTTAAGGTGATGGCAGAGTTCCCCTTTCCTGAGCTCTGGAGTCTGTCACCTCTGACCTCCCAAATCCTCTGAACTCTTGACGTGTTTGACCACAGAGGCTAATGCACTTTTGAGGGTACATGGACTTGGGTGGAGGACCCAAGTGAATGTCTTGGGAAACCCCAAGGAAGCGGAAATAGTTCCCACACGTCTCTTTCATGGCAGGTTCTGTGAGCACATGGGAATTAGAGGCCACACTGCCTGTGCTGTTGAAGTTTCCTAGTTGACAGAACAGGACAGGATAGTTTCAGACTAGCCAGCAGACCGGCTAGTCTTTTGTTGTCCTCAACAAAGGACGCTTTCGAAAAAGGGATGTAGATGCAGTTAAAAAGTAGAGGTCCTGTTTTTGTGAAATATGCCTCAACTCTGGGACCTTCTAGCCTGCAGTTTTCCAAAGTTGGTTTTTGGTAACCTTGCTCTTTGCGTTGCCTTTACTTGCACGGTTCTGGTGAAGCTTGATGCGGGCCATCTGTTTGAACAGTCATGTTTTTCATTATTTCTTCTGACTCCTGTTAAGTGTTTAATTGCTTCAGCTAACCAGCAGGGTGTCCAAAGCAGTCATCATTCTCTCTCGCAGAAGTGGATATGGGTCTCTATAATTTAACTGGTGAAAAGAAGGTCCTCCAAATAGTGCTTATTAGAATACTGTTAGGTTAATTAGATAGACTACATAGGTACATCGACACCTAGGCAAGCTACCTGAAGACCATATATAGAATGGGTTTCTGCCCTCTGGGACAACTTAGAAACATAATGGAAACATTACACCAATTCATACATTAGTAAAGACCTTACATCATCCATGTATCTGTTCACAGAGGCTCTTAGGGGTAGAAGGCAGTGAGAATGTCCTTGAGGCTGGGATTGAGGGAAACTAACCTTGGGACTGAATTGTTCAGGCCGCATGGAGGGAAGAGTCGCAGTGCATCCTTCCTGTTTCTGGTGTTTGATGAGGAGTCTGTCTCCGCGGCTGGTAGGAGAGCAACACTGTCAGCTGGTTATAGTAGCTTGACCTGAACAGAAGAAGGCTGTTCTTATCTTCTGATGATATCTACAAGACCGCATTAAAATTCTGATGCTTTAGAAACATTTGCCTGACCAACAGTTACACATTTCATAGGATTGGGTCCTCATGACAGAGGTATTGAGAAGGTGTCTGAATATTCCTGTTCCCAGATCTCTTCCTGGTTGCTCCTTATGACAGATTTCACTGGCCTTGGTACAGTCAGATGCATCAGCCTCTAAGAGTTTGTGACAATAAATAAATAAACAAATAAATTGGTTTTAAAAAAGAGCTTGTGGCTATTCCATCTGATCCTGGAAAGTTCATAGTACCGAGCTCCTCTCTCAGCTGTACCATCAAGGTGGCATAGCGATTCCAGAACTGACCATGCAGGGAAGCCATTCCCCAACCAGGGTGTTTCTGCCTCTCCTGATTGTAGAATGAATGCCTTCCATTCAGAGCTGGGCCTGAGCGCGCAGGCCAGAGTGGGGCTGGCTCAGCCTAGTGAGGCAGAACAGGGATGACAGAGCTAAGCCCCAGCAGGCTTCTAGGCCAGGATGCCTTAGACTACCACATGCTTGTGGAATCATGGGCCCAGAATGCAAGCTGGAGGCGGCAAGGCCTGTGAGCATCTGCACGTTACATGGTGCTGGGCTGGCTTTCATGCTTCAGTTATCAGGCTGAATAACTCACACTTTCACGTGTCAAGAAGGACTCAGACCTAGCTCTAACTTGTTTCTCTGATTTTAGCTCTTCCCTTATAAACCCTAAGCCTGCAAGTGGAGGTAGCTATTATATTGTTGCCTGTTTGGAGGTTTCCCAAGGAATTCCTCCCAGGACTGAATGGCTTCTACCGTTAATGCCTGAAGCATGGAAGCCTCTGATGGCCTGGGGTCAAGGTCTCCCAGGTCAAAAGGCAGAAGCTGCTTGCTTGTTTACTGTGCCTTACTGAAAAACAGTCCTCGGAGAGTTGATCTTTTCTGGGATTTCCCTAAACTTGCAAGCTGCAAGTTCGTCTAATAGATGTACAGCTTGATTAAATGCCAGAGCATCACAGATCCAATTATGTTTAAGAACATGCTACTTCTTCTAATCTCTCTGCCATCACTGATTAATTAGGCACTTTGAACTATGCCCAACTGTTTGAACACTGTGAAAAATACAACCTGCATAGTTAAAATTTCTGAACCAGCGTCTTTGCTGATCTGTGCCTGTGTTCTTTCTTTCAAATCTTCCTAAAAACCATTCTTTAAACATAATATGTATTTATACATGTTACCAAATACAGAATCTGGCTGTTTTCTTATCATGGTTAGAAATCACTTCCTGGTTAGCCAAGGAATTCTCACACAGCAAATCAAAGTAGATGAGTGACCACTTGACTCGTTTAAACTTACCTTCAGATCTTTGCTGCCATTCATCACACTTGTAGGGATTTTTTTCTTTTTAAATTTTGCAGGAAATCCTCAGAAAGGTTTGTTGCTGTTACTGTTTTGAGTGGTGTCTCTTTATTGAGGTTTTAGAATATTTTTGTGCTTACTAGGAGTAGGGTAGGGACAGGGTGACTGGTACGGTTATAGAAACTTATTTTATGACATATAATTATTAGCTTTATATCGAGTGCCATGTTTTGCAAACCATTTCCAGTGTTTTCTCCTCTGGAGCTGGTTTTTAAAATAAATGAGCACTGGAAGGCCTATTTCCAAAACCAAGAAGCCAAGTCCAGGAGCATGAAATTGATGCCTGGTATTTCTCTGGGGTGGGTGGTAGATTTGTTGGATGAAGCCATTTAGACATGTTGAAGGAGATCAGTCTGTGCGTTTATGTGTTTCTCTAACCCTGGACTGAGGCTTTCTTTGATGGCACCTTTATGTTCAAGCCTTGAACTTGAGTAGAGCCTTGAACTCTGAAGACTGCTGAGCTAAAACTCTGTGTCCTCTGTCTCTGGAAGCATCTATATTGTGGACCATCTTTTCTTCCTTCAGTATAATGTCTCCAAAGGGGGACAAGTGACAGTTCTTCCCACTTTTGAGGAAATAGTCACATTGGACCATAATTTTATTTTACACATGTATTTCTTCCCACTCCCTAGTCTCCCTTCTGAATTCCAAACCAGATTTTGCCCTTTTCCAGAAAAGCCAGGCTAAATCAAGATCTCTACCACTAGGTCTCTTCTCTTTATTGAGCTTGAGGAAACTATCTACCCCTCTCTAAGCCAGATTGTTTTTGATGAATGTCTAGAAAGTGGAACACAGTGAAAGGCTTTAGGTAATTGTGCAATCCTGATTTTTATTGACTTCTTCCCTCACCCTCCTAGGTAACAGCTTGCCTGATTGCTGTGGCTAAGACAGACCCTGAAGTTCAAGTGCGCAGAGCTGCCATCCATGTAATTGTGCTGCTGCTTCGGGGACTCAGCCAGAAAGCTACTGAGGTAAGCCAGTGTCTTACTGTCTGCATTTCCCTGCCGCCGCCTTCTTTTTTTTTTTTTGCTTGCCTATTTATTAGCCTTCCTTTCACTAGACCTTTTCCCTACGTGAACTCAGGCAAATGAATTAGTCAGCAGGGATATATTAGCAGCAAAGTGGTGTTGTTTGCATCTTCTATAAGCGTCTACGTGTCTCCTCTAACATATTAGGCAAACTACATCATAACCAATGCAGAAAAAGCAGAGCATAGGTTTATAGACAGAGTCTGTAAGTCCTGGCATTCTCAGAGGGACAGGTTCCAAGGTGAGCTAGCTGAAATTCAGTAAACCTGTGTCTGTCGCCTGAACTTTAGTGATTTGTCTTTCTGACTCATTTAATTGTTCATACTGAACTCCTTTAATGTGTTTTCTTTCTAGCTGTGAGTTCAATCCATGAGATTTTAGTTGCTACATGAGTTAAACTTTCTTCCTTTTTCAAGTGAACTTGACTGGATTTCTCCCCAGTGTCTGGCTCAATACTGAAAGACTGTGTGTGTGCACATGCGCGTGTGCATTTGCATATTCATATGTGTGCAAGAATGAGTGACCTCTAAATTAATTTTCTTCCTAATCTTAATGGAAACTCATTCCCAGTTGACTTTATAGAAAGAGTTCACATTAATAATTCACTCCCTGGCTCGTCTACAGCTGTCACATCAGTGTTTAAGTGTCAGGGAAGCCATGAGGAGAGTATTTTTTTTCTCACACAACTTTGGTCATACTGGAATTTTGTCATTTTAAATTTCTGAGACTTTTTACCAGCAGTCACCCCCTTGTTGTAATCTAGGACCTTGATGGGGAATAAGGGACAGCAGATCATTCATGGGTAATTCAGATAAATAAATTGCTCTCAGGTCACACTAAATTTGTTGAGAATCTGCTGAGAAAATGGGATTCAGAAAGAGACAGTGTTTTTCACCCATTGTCAAGGTCTATAAAAGTCTTCACAAATAGGCATTTGTCATGTAGTGGTTAACAATAGGGGAAAACCAAATATTTGTGATGTAATGGTTAGTAGTGGGGGAAACAGGGTGAGGGGGATATAGAGGTATTCTCTATGCTTTCTTTGCAACTTTTTTGCAAAATCATTTTACAAAATCATTTCAGAATAAAAATTTATTTCAAAGTATGAGTCACAATACTATTAAAAGAAATCTACAGAACTATTAGTATACATGCCCTTACAGACAGAGAGGGTGGGGAGAGAGAGAGAGAGAGAAGCAGAGCAAAATGTCTGGCTATAAAGTGAGAGAAGAAATAGAAATTCTATCCAGATTTCTCACTTCCATGTATAGCCAATGATAGCAACACTGCTTGTCTCACCAGTACTAAAATAAATGGCCGCGGAAGATTTTTGTCACTTTCAAAAAGCCAGCCATGTAAATGAAAAACTTCTCTCCTGTCTCCACACCATCTCTAGTCTGCCCTCACTGAAATTTATAAATTATGCTTACTCAGTGAATAAAGGAGAGGAAATAGGATGGGATGAATTATGATTCCTCTTCCCGGTGCATCCTTGAGGCCAGGTGTGTTAAAGCTTGTAATCGTAGGTATGATTATAATCAGGGCCACTTTAATAAGAAGCGGAGACAAACACAAAGCTTTCAATCTGGGATTTCTTTCCTCTGCTCTGTTTTGCCCCCAGGAACAGCTGAAATGAAAATGCCACTTTGTTGATGAAGTTTTGTGCTCCCCCCCACCTTCTAATCACTATCTCTCAAGCTACAGAGTGCCAAGAGATAATGCCAGGTTTCAGTGAATTCTCTGTTGCTGGTGGAGGAGCCCACCAAGGACCTGTTTGGTTGTACAGCTTGTAAAGGAGAGAGACCAGGAAGAGGTAAAGGTACAGGAGATCAGGGGATAGTTTGGGATCAGAGGAGGCAGATGTCACTACTCCCAACTCATGAAGTAGTTTACCGCTCGGGTGACGGCAGCCAGAATTCCCTGCAGTCGCAATCTCCACGTTCTAAAGAAATACTACATTCACTTTCTTTCTGAGAAACTTCTCTACCTAGCCTTGCTTTCACCTTAAGATGAGATGTTGTTAACTCATTTCCGTATAGCCTGAAGCTTAGTAGAAGCCAGAGAGAACCCTGTTTTAAGCCCAAATTCTCCTTTACCCTTGCTGAAGATTAAATTTATCAGGAATACACAGGAGAGGTGGTGTTTAGCTCTGTACCTGTGTTGGCGTCAGTGGTAAAAACAGTCTTCCTCAACAAGGATGCGAGCTGAGTGACAGAGTGAGAGCCTGGTGCCTAACTACCAGCTCTTCCCCAGTTAGGTGTTTGCAGTTGACTTCTTCTAAGCAGCGTAAATATTTAGAATATTTATCTATTTGTTCCAAAGACAATAGTGAATAATTGGGACAGCAGTGGCAGAGCCATATGCTAGATTGGCCATCCTTCAAATAAAAATAACTGGAAACTCTGGGTATAATAAGCAGCGACCCAAAGACAGTGGGGAGTAGTCAGATTTCTCTGGAGAGTGCATGCTCAGAGGAGAGGTGCTCTACGCAGCAAATTCCCTTTTTTTTGACTTTTAGCCTAGGACCACACATAGCTAGTGGTACATGCAATGCATTATGGGCACAGTCTGTCTTTCTTTCTTTTTTTTTTTTTTCAGACTAGGTCTCACTATTTTTGCCTGTGGAACCGCAGGCTCTCGTTGCCCAGGGTACCACAGACTCAAGCAATCCCCAGCCTCAGCTTCCCAGGTAGCTGGGATTACAGGCGTGCACCACCACGCCTACCTATTTTTTTTGCAACTAGGTCTCGCTACGGGCCCCAGGCGGGACTCGAACCGCGATCCCTAGCCCCAGCCGCTTCATAAGCTGAAGCTTACAGGCACGAGCATCGTGCCCGGCTGGGCACAGTCTTTCTGCTTTGGGGAACCAGAAGATTGGATTTTGAGAAACTGCAGATGCAAGAGAGTGGGAGGAACTCTGTAAGGGAAGAACTAGAGAGAGGAGTTTCAAACTCCCACCTCCTGCCCTCTCTGGCTGGCCCCAGACCTAGCAAGATGATTGGCTTCTTTCGGAAAGAAAAGCATTTCTAGAGGAACAGAAGCCAGTCTCCATAATTTTGACTTTCATAATGTGCAAAGTATAATACAAAATTACGCAAAATATGAAAAGTCAAGAAAATGAAACGTACTCTCAGTAGAAAAGAAAATGAACTGAGACCAACCCCAGGATAATCCTGATAGCTAGGATTATTAGGCATGTTTTTTAAAGTAGCTATTATAATTATCCTCAAGGAAGTAAAAGAAAAACATTCCTCCATTTAATTTAAAAAATAAAATCTTGGCAAGAAAAGGGGAATGATTGAAAGAACTTAATTGATCTAGAACTAAAAAAATATAGTATCTGAGTTTTTTAACTCAATGGAATTAAATGTGGAATGGAGATGAGTAAGGAAACAATAATGAATTTAACGATAGGGTGATAGAAATGGTCTCTTACAAAGATTGAAAACCTAACTCTGTGTCTTTCTTGGAACAGTAGTTCAGTTTCCACTAATTCCATGTTCATGGCAAAGGTATAGACTCTGTTATGAATGACAAGAATCAACTGTTTCTGCAATAAGAAAAGAGTCAATAGCCTGAAGAACCAGAATGCGCTTTTTGGAGTTGACTCTAGTTTTAGATTTATCTGTAAAACTAGTTCTAGGCTGACTAGAGTTCTAGAGCTGGGTAACCTCTGTAAGTCCCCTACATTGTTGACTGAATATTGACTTGCTAGGTGAACTGTGATATACTTGAAAACGTTGCACATGGATTTTTAGTCACAAAGCATAGTGGCATTTTAATTTTGAAACTTTCTCCTTTGCTTTAATTTTAAAAGGTAATTCCCAGTGCATAGCTTTTTTTTCTTATAATTCCTATTTATTTACTTATTTATTTTTTGAGACTAGGTCTCGCTCTTTTTGCCCATGGAACTTCAGGCTCACGTTGCCTGGGGTACCATGAACTCAAGCAATTCTCAACCTCAGTTTCCCAGGTAGCTGGGATTACAGGCGCACGTCACCACGCCGAGCTATCTTTTGGGACTAGGTCTCGCTGTGTTGCCCCGACCTGGACTTGAACCGTGATCCCTAGCCCCAGCCGCTTCATAGGCTGAAGCTTACAGGCATGAGCCACCATGCCCAGCTATAATTCCTAGTTTTAAATGACAAATCATCATCATCATCAACATAATCATCATTATCATCATCATCATCATCAATTCTTTACTGTGTCTAATGGTAGATAAGTAACAAATCTGCTTCATTCCTTGCGGGGCATGGTGGTGCGTGCCTGTAATCTCAGCTACCTGGGAGACTGAGGCTAGGGATCACTTGAGTTCACAGGTCCGGGACTACCCCTAGCAACATAGTGAGACCTTGTTTCTAAATAAATAAATCAATCAAATTTATTCCTTCAATATAATAAGCAAGTTTTTGACATCAGGTTATTTCTATAGAAATTAGCGTAACTTGGAAGATTCTTCAGGGGGGAAACATTTGGGCTTAATTATGAACTGATGGCTGAGTCAGGTTCCAAGGCAAACCCAGCCTCTCCACCCAGGAATGAATTTTAATTCCTTCTTTTGAAGCAAGGATTGGACTCTTAAGACATCATGAGTGGTGATCTCACTAGCATTGGTGTGTCTGAAAGGTTACTTTTTTTGGTGAGAAAGAAGGCAACCCTGGCCAAAAAAAAAAAAATACCACAACAATGAAATGGTTATAGTATATGATGTTATGCTTTTTAATTTAGCGCTGTTCCACATGATACTTCCAGAAGACTTAGTACATGTGTCCTAGGTTCACCCTGTGTTCGTCCATTCAAGCCACTGGAACTAGGGCCTGAGGAGGATCAGCACTTAATCTCTGACTCATCACAAATGGCAGGCTATAAGCAAATAGACTAAGAGGAAACTACCCTTTCTCGTATTGGTTCTGTCTTATCCCAGAAGTTATTTTGAGAACATCTGGCATGTTTTTTTGTGCTATGGGCAGGCCCAACTTCCCGCCCAGAGCTGGTTCACAGACAGTGCTCCTTTCAACAGCATGAAGGCTCCATGTGAGGTGAGAATGAAAAGAACATTTATGTAAGAATGACTGGGATCCAGGTAATAATTATCCCTCTGTAAATTTTGAAAAAGTGTTTAGGAGAGTCCCTGCAGGACTAAAGCCAAGAGCATCTCTCTTCCGGGAGCTTTCAAGCTATGTTGTCCAGGGTAGCAGTTCTGTGGATTATCTGCCACTGATCAGGGCCAGGGCGTTAATAAGATTGCTGTTAGTTATAAGGAGCATTTAGCAGAAATGTGGAATTTGTCAGCCATTGTTTACAGTGTCAAGAGAAAGACGGCAGGATTTTAAAATACATGGCAAGTTTATAAATTGTCTCTTTCCCCAGACACTTCCCTCTTTACTCAGTCTTAGACATACCAGTTGCTGTTGCTCCATTTCAGTCTTACAAGAAGTATCTTTATTAGCTTCCTAGCTTCACAAGTGGGGCACCTGAAAACAGCACAGATTTGCTGTCTTGTGGTTCTGGAGGTGTGAAGTCAAAATCAAGGTGTGAACAGGACCGTGTTCCCTCTGGATCTTGCCTCTGTCTCCTGACTCCCCGTGGGCTGCCGGCAACAACCTCCAGTGTTCTATGGTTTGCTGCAGCTGTCTAACTCTAGTCTCTGCCTTTGTCCCGCATGTGTGAGTCTATCTTCGTGTAGTTTTCTTCTTTTTTTTTTGAGACTAGGTCTCGCTATTTTTGCCCATGGAACCACAGGCTCTCGTTGCCCACAGACTCAAGGGGTACCACAGACTCAAACAGTCCCCAACCTCAGCTTCCCAGGTAGCTGGGATTACAGGCACGCATCACCATGCCCAGCTATTTTTTTTGGAACTAGGTCTCGCTATGGGCCCCAGGCCGGACTCGAACCACGATCCCTAACCCCTGCCGCTTCATAGGCTGAAGCTTACAGGCACGAGCCACCGTGCCCGGCCAAGGTGTGGTTTCCCTCTTATAAGGAAGCTAGTTATATGGGATTAGGGGCCTACCCTGCTCCCATATGATCACCTCTTAACTGTTACATTACAGCCGCTCTGTCCAGATCAGGGCACATTCTGTGATACTAGAATTTAAGACCACCTCATATTTTTTGTGGGGAAGCAGGAAACACAGGTCAGCACAAGAGAGGCCCCTATGATTTCACAGTTCCTCTCTTTTGTCCCCATTATTCATTACTGTTGCCTCTGAGGAGTCTCTCCTGTGTGAGGGGTAGGGGGCGACTGTCTCTGTTATTCTCTCTTCTTTTTTTTTCTTTAAGTGTCTGTACCACATCCTCTCACCTCAGGAAGACAAGAGGAACAGTGTTTTTGACTTGCTTACCTTGAAAAAAATTGCTCTGGTGCTTGAATAGAGAAAATAATGAGGGACCATAATATTGGGAGGGGGTGAGGCTTTTGGAATTGTTTGGTCTTGGTGCAAATCTTTGAACTTCTCTCAGCCTCCTTTTCACATCACTCCTACCTACATGACAGATGGGGCAAGAATTGGATGGAATAGCATGTGAAATGCTGGAAAGTGCTTGGATTTGTAATGTTAAAAGACAACAATGATGATTTTTAATTGTTGTTATTCCCTCCACCACCACTACTATCTGATATTATTATTACTACTATTGCTACTACTGCTGTTGCTGCTGCTACTTTCTGATCCAGAGATTTGGTTTCCATTTAATACATTTGTTAAACCCACTAAAGATAATTACATTTTCAATCTGAGTGGCCAGCAAGTATTTTTCATGGCCAAAACTTGCACTTTATTATGCCAGGCTCTCCCCAGCAGTCACCTCAGTTTGGGGACCTAACACATGGACTTTGCTTCTTGACTCTGTGCAGAGCTCTCATACCTGCACTTCTGTCCCTCTCTTCCTTGGGATATGCACCAGCTTGACTGGGAAAATGGCAGAGAACCTAGGTGCTCTGTTGTTGTTGAGTGAAACCTGGGGTTGAACATGCTTTTGGACTTGAGTTAACTCCATTTTCTTAATTGCCACAGTGGTGGTGGCCATTGTCCTGGAGATGGTAGCATCTTCTCTTTCATACAGCAGGTGCTGAACTATTGCTTCACTGCATTGTCTGTTGGCTCTCCCAGGATAGCATTATTACCCCCTCCCCGGCCCCCCCCCTTGCAGATGACTCAAGGCAGCCTCCAGAGGTTAAAGAAGCAACTCAGGATCACATTGCTGACAAGAGAAGCAGAGGTGTGTGACACCCTAGCTGCTGTGTCTCACCCCTGTGCTCTACCTGGTTCCACTGTCCCCTAACTTTCTTAGGCTACTTTTAAAAAAATTTTTTTTATTAATTAAAGTCTTGTTTGTACATTGTTGTAAATTATTTTCAAAAGAGATAAATAGACTGTTTCCTAAGTTCAAGAACCCGTATGTAATGAATGAAAATATACAATAAACAAATATACACAAAGTATACCAAACCAGTCACCAGTTTCATTTCTTATACTGAGAATATTCAAGTCCTGTCCCATTAATTGAGTAGAGACTTGAATCAAGTTCCAGTTTCTGTTCAGCAGTATGCTTTTCTGAAAGCAGCAAAATTCCCATCACTCCTCCGTGGCCAGGTGCTGCCAAAAAAAAAAAAAAAAAATTATGATGACTTTTTTAACAACTGCTATATAGAAGCTTGTCTTAGACTGCTTGTCTCAAGCCTAACATAATTTGCTCTTTTACTTCCTAAGACCCAGTCAGACCAGAAGCACAACTTTTCAAATGTTCATTCCCACACATTCAAAACTGAGTGTTTAGTCAATAATGAAGGCCTGTTTTTCGAAAGATCTCGACTGTCTGTCAAATACAAGATTTGTGTATGGGATAGTGACTCTGAAGTCAGACAGGTAAACCCCCTGTTAAAGACGGTTTGCAGCTAGAGAGCGCTGGCGATTATCAGGCATTTATCAGGGAACTATTTGTCTCTGTGTCTAAGTCAGGGGCCTGAAAGAGTAAGCATGAAAGGATGGCAGCAGAGGAGCAGTGATAAGCTAGAGAGACCCAGCTGAGGGGAATGGGTGGACAAGGAAGACCAAGGCCTGCCTGAGGCAGATGAAGACATTGCGACAGAGGATGAAGTTGAGTGTGTCACACAGTCGACCCTGCTTGTGTATTTTACCTCATGTAACTTTGGATTTTTCTTCACATAATTTCTAAAGTTTAGATGTAATTCATACCTATAATTTTACCCTTTTAAGTATAGACAGTTCAGGGTTTTTAGCATATTCATAAAATATAACCATTAATATCTAATTCCAGAACATTTTTATTACCCTAAAAAGGAAGCCCTGTGCTCCTTAGCAGTCA
>PVHY01012907.1:24116-43148 GCA_004024945.1 Uropsilus gracilis | reverse complement strand
TTCCAAACAACCGGGAAAGAGGCATGGTGATTTGGATCATCATATTTGAAGAAAAATGTGACATCAGAAGCAGATAGCATATTGTCCTAATTTCCATTCTTTTGGTCTGGATTATTATTTTTTTTAATTTTTTTTTTTTTTTTTTGAGACTAGGTCTTGCTATTTTTGCCCGTGGAACCGCAGGCTCTCGTTGCCTGGGGGTACCACAGACTCAAGCAATCCCCAGCCTCAGCTTCCCAGGTAGCTGGGATGACAGGCACGCACCACCACTCCCAGCTATTTTTTTGGAACTAGGTCTCGCTACGGGCCCCAGGTGGGACTCAAACTGCGATCCCTAGCCCCGGCCACTTCATAGGCTGAGGCTTACAGGCACAAGCCACCATGCCCAGCCTCTTTTGGTCTGGATTAAAAGAGAAATCCTGCTTTTGGTGTGCTCAGTGTCCTCCATTCTTAAAGAATATTGAGAAGAAGATTAGGAGAAGATGGAGGAAACACATGAAGCAGAGAGACCTGTGAAGAAAAAGCCACATTTCTTAGCTTTAGACTTATACAAGGGACTTAGGGAACATGGAAGGAGACACCTGAAATAGATATGTGTGAGAGACCTGTGGGGAGGCTGACAATGGTAGCCTTTATTTTGGCTTAGGTTTTGATTTTGCTCTTTTCCTTCCAGACTTGCCTGGTCCCTTCTGCTCTCTTTCTAGGGGTCCTCACCAGCAGGTGCCTTAGACTTGGGGCAAACTTTTGAGCCTCAGCGTGACCCTATTTTGGACCAACACTATTTGACCTGGAATTTATGCACAAGGGGATGGGTAAATTTGGCATTCCATAGGGAAACTTTTAACTATATTCTTCCTCTTCTCTTTGTTGCACACTACTGGTATTAAAGTTCTCTCCTAAAAAAAAAAAAAAAAAAAAAAAAAAGGGAAAGAAAAGAAAGAAGAAGCAGATTGTAAGGCTCCAACCATGACCAACCTCTGGGAAATGCTAGCCTGCCAAACTTGGCATTATAGATCTTTTCTCCCAAGGGCAACTCCATTCAACCCCACTCAAAGTAGGGGAAACTGATGTGCTGCACTTTCTGCTGGGCTTGCAATCTCATCTCTGAGGACACTTTCCGTTAGCCTATTGCTCTTATGGATCATTCATTTTTATTATTTCTTTCAAAAATTATTTATTACTTCAAGTTCCTTTTTCTATAATTAAAGGTTTCCTCCTTTTTGGTTTGTTAGTTGAGTTCTAAAAACCAGTAAGCTTTCTCTTATTTGGGACTCAGTATTAAACTTTTTAAAAAAAACTTTAACTTCAAAATAATTATAGACTAACAAGAAACTGAAAAAATAGTAGGCGTTCCTTCACTCAGCTTTGCTTGGATGATAACATCTTATATAACCAGTCTATTATCAGAAGCGGGAAATTGATTTCAGCACATTTATTAAACATTTTCACTAAGAAAATTACACAAACCTGAGACAATGTTCTATAGCCACAGAGAAGATGAAATGGGCCAAGAAAAAGAAGATGTGCTGTGTAAGTTAGTGTGTGTGCTGTCTATTTCTCCATGAGTCACTGTTTTCAGCTAAGTGATGCTCTGTTATGATGTTATCTGGTAGCACTAGCAAAAGCCAAAGTCACAACCTTGTCTCCTTTTCTGTGACAGGGATAATAAGGCAGGTGAATTCCTAGGTGTCATGAGAACCAGAGGCCAGCCTAGAGGGATCCTGGTGGCGTGCCTCAGACATTCCACCCACACAATCTTCCTCCCTTTCTACTTCACTGGAGACTCTGTATGCACTAGGGTTTGATGGTCTCTCAGCCTCTACTGGGTCCCACTCCATTTTCTGTCACAGATGTTGGCTGATGTGGCTCCTTCAGGGGTACCCAGTGGCACTGAGACCCCATCACCCACTGCAGATATGGGCTGTTTAACATTCCCTTTATGACTTAGCTCCCTGTGCCACTTCCCATCCCATTCCTGTGCTTCCTCAGAGCACCTCCTAAAGAGACCACTGGCATTTAAGTTCTACCTCCCATCTCTGGGGAGGGGGAGGAGGCAGAACACAAAAGGAAGCAATCTCAAATTACAGTTCTGAACATCTTTTTCGAGGAAACATTCCCCTAGTAGCTATAATTTATTGAAAAACCTCTAAGTTCCTTCTCTGGTATTCAGGGCCCACTGTAATATGAACATGATCCCTTCTCACCTTGTCTTGTCCAGTGTGCCTCCAGAGAGCCTGCCCTCTAGCCACACTGGGTTACTCTGTTCACAGCACATGATGGCCACCTTTTTGCTTAGGTATACCCCAGCAGTTCCCTTCTTTTGTAGGTCTAAACACTTCTTGATATTCCCTCCTCAACTCGGTGCCAGAGACTATGCTAATTGTCTAATAATTAAGTATTGTTAATTGAACAATATTAAGTATTGTTCACTAGCCATTGTAATCCCAAATCTAAGTGACTTATCATAATAGAAGTTTCTTTCTCTTATGAAGTTTGAGGGGTGCTTGCAAAGACTCCTTCCATCTTGTGATTCCATCATCTCCTAGAATCTTAGCATCCCATGCCATTTCTTCCACAGAGAAAGAGAATTGTGGAGAATCACAATGGAGGTCTACACATAGGTTAACAGACAGCATATCTTTGCTTTCCCCTTGATGTTACTGAACAGAACATGCCATGGCCTTAAGAAGCTTCAAGGAAGCTAGGAAATGTGTCTTGCTTTTTCAGGAAAAGGAGAAGATCCTGCTAAGCACATAATATACTTTTTTCAGCAATAGTGTACTAATTGATTTAGCCTTCACAACAATCTTTTGTGTTATTAAACCTGTTTTTTAAAATAGATAAGGAAGCTGAGCACAGAATGCTTGAGTAATTTGTACAGAAGTAGAGAGTGGGTACATGTCTAAGCATGGTCTCAACCCAGAGTCTGGCTCTACCTCTAACATCTATGCTGACATAGCCTCTTCATATTCTTTATGTCCTTCCTTTTCTAGTAAGTAGCAGTTTAAATACATTCATAAGTGAATAATATTCTCTCTCTCTCTCTGTCTTCCCATGCCCAAGCTTTCTAAAGCAAATAAACCTACTGAAACAAAACCACTATGATATACCACCTCACACTGTGAGAATGGCCCATATCAAAATGGTCTATATAAAAAAGACAGTAAGTGTTGGTGAGGATGTGGAGAAAAAGGAACCCTTGTACATTGTTGGTGGGAAGGTAGACAGGTCTAGCCCCAATGGAAGAGAGAGTACAGAGATGTCTCAAAATATTAAAAATAGATGTAGCATGTAACCCAGCATTCTCTCTTGGATATCTAATTGAAGAATACAAAAGCATGAATTGGAAGGGATCTATTCACTCTATGTTTATAATAGCACTATTTTCATTAGTCAAGCGGTGGGAACAACCTAAATACCCAAGAAAGGATGAATGGGCTAGGAAGATGTGGTGCATATACCCACTGGAATACTACTCAGCAAGAGAAAAAGATGAAATCCTTTCCATTTGTGACAACACAGATGGAACTGGAGAGGAGAGTGCTAAGTGGAATAAGTCAGATGAAGAACAAATAGCAAATGGCTTCACTCACATGTGAAATACAGAGAAACAAAACTTAGGGTCAGATACAAACCAAACCAGTAACAAACCCTAGAAATCTGACTGTGGGATTGAGGGTACAAGTGGGGAGCGTGAGGAGGGAGAGAAGCACAGAGGATCCCAGTGGACTATGCTGGAAAATTACAGTGCCTTCAAGGTTGGTGTGATGTGATAACACACACTTCAAGGGTGTGGCTCTGTCCCTCTAAATCATACATAGTTTGGTAAACCAACGTCACCTCAATTAAGCAAACAAACAGAACCACAGCGGCTCATTTAAAGAAACTACCTGTAGTAGTTATCAACTTAGAGATAAGGAAACTGGGTCCAGATGATTATCTTGTTCAGTAGTACCAGGACGGAGAGTTCATTCTCCTGATTTCATGCTAGTGCTTGTTGCACACATTTTACTTCCTTCCAAAGCCCTGTTTATATTGTCATCATTTTTGCAAGCATGGACAAGGTCATGCTCTTGTAAGTACTAAGGCAGTGAGCTCTGCGGTTTCCCTGCCACCCTGCAGTGCTTTTCCCTGTCAGTTTCCAAATCTCTACTCAAGGCCACATTCTTGACTGGTGACAACTCACAGACCCGGTTGCCACTACTATTTCTTACTTGTGAAAGCAGCTCTTAAAGGGGAGGGGAAAAATTCACTGTACAGCAACAAATGTCGTTGTGCCATCAGCAAATGAGGAGGTTTATTTTTTGACCTAGGTACAGTATTGTTTTGTTTTGGGTTCCTTTCCAATGTGACTTGTTAGCATCCCTCTGTGAGCAAGGGGTCACTGGTATGTATGCAAGTCAAGTTTACTGACCTGTGCTTGTCCAGAAGCATGGGGAAGTCTCTAATTTTGCTAGCTCACAAAATTCCTCCATAAGAGAACACCTTCCTTTGGTTAGATTTATGCATTTCACAAGGCTGGCTATAAGGAAAAGCATTGAACAATCCCAGTGAATACCTTTATCCCCTTCTTTTGATCTTGATTTTCCTCAGTTGATCCCAGGAGTTTTTATCTGATCTTATTCTTTCTAGCTACCCCCATGGAATCTATTTCATTTTATTTTTTTCACTATAATTTATATATAGATAATATATAAATGCATATATTTATATTTACAATATATATATTTATATTTACATATATATATATAAATATTTACATCTTTGTATTCCCCGGGGTTCTCCCACCACCTTATTACCCATGGACCATCATTCCAATCCTCCATGTTCCTCCCCTCCCTGACCTCTCTCTCATCTGCTCCCCACCCCCAGCTGTATGCTTTAGTTTAGTTGTTAACTTTTTTTAACTTTTCCTCTTGACCTTTTGTTTGTTATTCCTATCCCACATATTAGTGAAACTATGTGGTTTCTGTTTTTTTCTTTCGGACTTATTTCTGCTAATATAATTCCTTCTAGGTCTATCCATGTTATCTCAAATGCTTTAAATTTGTCATTTTTAATTGATGAATAATATTCCATTGTGTAACTATACCACATCTTTTTCCATTCATCTGTTTGGGGGCATTTGGGTTGTTCTCGTATCCTCGCAATTGCAAACAGTACTGCAATAAACACCTGAGTATAGGTCTTCTTTTGTGTTTTGGTCTCCTCTGGGTAGATTCCCAGCAATGCAATTGCTGGGTCAAATGGTAGTTCCATTTTTATTAGTTAGCACTTTCCATAGTGGCTGGACCAGTTTGCATTCCCACCAGCAATGTAAGAATGTTCCTTTTTCTCCAAATCTACACCAGCATTTGTTGTTGTCTGTTTTTTGGATATATGTCATTTTTACTGGCATAATGGAGTCTATTTTCAATCTTTTTCTCTTCCCTGTTTAAAAATGTTAAGTGGTAGCAAACCCATTTCACTCGCAGAACTCTTTTTTCCTTGCAGAATTGCTCTGAAAGTAGTTTGTTTTTTTTTTTTTTCTTGCTTAAGATGAACGTTTCAGCTTGCTTGCCTTTTCCAACTAGCTCCTATTTTCTAAGATTTGATTCAGGCTCATGAAGAAATTTAAAAGTTAAGGTATAACTTTCCATAAGATTTTATTTCAAAACCTTAAAATGAAAACTGCTTCCTCTAATCTTACTACCCAGGATAAATCAAGGACTCAGAGATCCTGTGGTGTTTGTTTGTTTGCTCTTGGCTTTACTCTTGGAGTGGGTGTTCCACCAGTAGTCTTCAGACCATGTAGGGGGCCTTGGCCAACTTCCAGCTCCAGGTTCTGAATCTTTGTTTTTGAGGGTTATTTTTCTAGAATTTCAGAAGATAATCTGCCCATGGCCAATCAGAATGCAGAGAAATTCTTTGGAGTAGCCACCAACCAGTGATTAGAGTAAAGAGCTGGTATCCTTGGTCCTGGGGCAGGATGATTCTATATGTGTTTTACACTCTTTCCTGTAAGATTAAGCTCTGATTCTCACTGTGGCAACATACTTAAAAGTCTTAACAGGAGACTTCAATGCCCACCTTCCCATCTTGACATGGCCCCTCTGCCTCCCTATGAGTGTTCTCTGCACTTTTTCAAATAAAGTCATTATATTGCATGCTTTAGCTCAGGATCTGTTCCTGGAAAATATGGGTTAGGGTTAAAGAGGTAAATTAAGCAATTTTAGACAATAATTGGCAGAACTGTATTTCTTTGATATCTTGATAAAGATAATCCAAAACAAAACTGAAATCACTATTGCTTCCACATTTGGCAGCACCATCACTGACCCATTTCTTCCTTGGTGTATGTTATTTGAATGATGGGACTTGTTCCAGTGCTCTCTCCAAGATAATCATATTCACTTGTTTATTTCATGCCAAAGTCAGGCCAACGTGGCACTGGTGATATAGTGGTAAGCACAGCTGCCTTCCAAAGTCAGGAGCTTAGACTCTGAACTCTAAATCTTAGCTCTGCTGAAAATTATCCAAACTAATTCTTCTGGAAAATAATGTAGTTAGACAAAGTGTTCAAAAAACTTAAATTTCTAAGTGTCTGTGATTCTGCCATTCTTTGCATTTTCTGTTTTTTTCCTATTTGAAATGTCCTCATTCTTCAATCATGAAAGTTCATAAACAACCAATGTCCATTAACAGATAAATGGGCAAACAAATTGTGGTATAGCCATATAATGGAGCACTGTTCAGTCACGAAAAGGAATCAGGCACTGCTCCATGGGGCAACACACACAGTGACAGGAAGACATGATCTGTGTGAAAGAAGGTAGGTATGAAAGGTCACTAGTGTATACTGCACTCAAAATAGGTAGGTAAATCTATAGGAATAGAATGCATAGAATAGGCTGCCAGGGCTTAAGGAGAAAAGAAATGACTGCTTAATCGGCAGAAGGTAAGAAAAATGTTTTAGGAGCTGGATAGAGGGGGTGATTGCACAAAATCATGAATGCACAAAATGCCACTAAATTGTTGATTTTAAAGCAATTCATTCTACATTAATTTTACTTCATAAAATTACCTTTAGAATACTGCTGAGCTATTTTTCAGAGTAAGAACTTCATAAAAATGAAGTTCATAAAATCCTCATAAAAATAAGGATTAAGTAACTGATTCTTCTAATGATAACAGCTACAATATCAAAAGTAGATTCCTACTACCTACCTTGGGTTTTACACTCATTGTCATTGTGTCCCATGACAAATATTTGTCTGACGCAGAGGGAAACACTAGGATTCAGAAAGATTAAGTCAACTACCAGGATTAGGTAGCTAGGAACTGGTAAAATCAAGGCTTGAGGTTGCATCTATCAACCTGGTCACATATCAAAATAGAGCTAAGTTCAACTATACCATTATGCAGTAAGGACACATTCTAAATCAAAGGCAGAGTTTGTTAGATAAAAAAGCAAGACTCCATGCTGTTCAAAAAAGAAGTATTTTAAATAAAGAGATACAAACATGGAAAAAAGAAAAACAAGGTACTTTGTAAACAGTATATACATGAAAGCTAGTGTGACAATATTAGTATCCAACTTCAAGACAAGGAGTATTATCAGAGATAAATGATACAATGAGTTTAATTTAGATATTTGACACTTTGATCTCATCACTCTATTCCTGATTATCTACTCCTAATGGAAGCTCCTACCATTATCTGTTTTTCTCCTATTCACACAATACTCTAAGTTTGCTCACCCTGATGCATACTTCCAAAGCTTTCCTCTGTTCCTTCTGGTGCCCTGGTCTACGGGAAGTAAATTCCTTTCCACCCAAATCTTCTTATGGACCTTAGATGGCTAGCCCACATTCAAAGAACTTTGCTACTACATTTAGAATCCTTTTCTCTGTCATTCCATCTACCTCTCTTGGAGATGTCAGTGGCATTAGCCACCATTGTCCTTCTCAACATTGCAAGTTTTATCTCCACACCTCATCTTCCACTTATCTTCAGAGGTAAACATCAGTCCTTGTCAACACCTAGAAATGTTCCACTCCAAACTCTTAAATTTGCAAAATTTACTTTCTAGTCACTTCTCTTTTCCTTTCAATCATTCAATATACAAATATTAAAAAAAAATGCCTACTATTTGCCAAGCACTGTTTCAGGTGTTGGAGATACCTGGAACAGTGCATAAACATAGTAGATATAATAAACAAAATAGATACAATAATCTATCAGTTAATAAAATAGATACAATTCTTATACCTTTGGAAATAAATTTCAACTGTCCTGTTCTATTACCATCTCTTCTCCCATTTAATTAAAGAAATGTATTATTTCATATCATTCTCCCTTTTCCATTGCTTTTCCTAACCAGCCCAGACTCTAAACATACTTGTGCTTTCTACTATCTTATCTCATTTTCCACTTTTAACAATTATTCTGTAACACCCTTATGCTGACTTTCCACATCCAGATAGGAAGGAGCAACAGAGGTCATATTTACTCTCCCACCTGAAAAAAACCAAAAGAAATCATACCCCAAAAAATGAAATGACAGTTTTAAACATTAGACATCAGGTGAAGCAGGGTACTGGTCCCTTCCCTTAGGAGAGTCTAAGATTATCCAGCTCACTATCTAGAAGCTATCAGGAAAGGAGAAAATGTGGCAGGATCTACATCTCCCAGGATTCAGATGGGAGTCTTAGGGGCCAAAAAGCTGAAGTCTGCAGGGGAGAAAATGGAGCTACATAGAGAGTAAGTATGTCCTAGAAATCTGCAGAGGGTTCCCCTGGAGTCTTCAACTAAGAATTGATCAGAGCACGTGTGATGGTACCACCCAATGCCAGGGAAAGAACTACCAAGATGAGCAGGAAGAGCAATCCTTATAACTCAGATAAGGAATAACTCACAATCCACCAGTTAGTGTAGAAGAGTCATGTGATACATGGGCACCAGAGAGTTCTCCGAAGACTCTTGTCTCAGCAGTGGTGAAAAATTAGCTCTAGATTAAAGAATATCTCAAAAGGATCAAAGTGTTATCAAGAAATTTAACTGCAACCCAGAGCAAAGTTTGAGTATTTCTTTTTATATAAAAATTATCCACCATTTAACAAATCAAATTCCACCATACCTGGCACCAAACAAGAAATTACCAGGCAGGGGCTGGGCACGGTGGCTTGTGCTTGTAAGCTTCAGCCTATGAAGTGGCTGGGGCTAGGGATCGTGGTTCGAGTCCCACCTGAGGCCTGTAGCGAGACCTAGTTCCAAAAAAATAGCTGGGGTCGTGGTGCGCGCCTGTAATCCCAGCTACCTGGGAAGCTGAGGCTGGGGACTGCTTGAGTCTGTGGTACCCCAGGCAACCTGCCTGGTTCCATGGGCAAAAATAGCAAGACCTAGTCTCTCAAAAAAAAAAAAATTATCAGGCAGTCAAAGAAATCTCCCCTTTACTTCAGAGAGAAATGGGAGTCACTGAACAGGACATTAGGCATCCCCTCTCTATCTGGGACCTCAATCCACCCACCATCTCCTTTCTTCTCTAATTGAAGGTCTGCCTCCATTCTGACATTTTTCTTAGATTATAATATTCCTCTGCTCATCTTAATCTTCTCTTGGCTTTAGATTTTCCTTTCCTTTCCTACACAAACTTCTTGAAGATATTTGAAACTATAAAACTCTTAGAGGAAAAAATAACAGGGAAGCTTCATTATATTGGCTATAACAAGGTTTTCCTGAATATGACACCAAACCACAGAGAACAAAAATAAATGTAGACACATTGGACTACTTCAAAATGAAAACTGTCTGTGGATCAAAGGACACATCCAACACAGGGAAATGCATTGGAAGTATCTGCAGATAGTATGTCTGATAAGGTATTAAAAACTCTGAAGTCTGCAGAAACTTATAGAAACTTATAAAGAATGTCTATGACTCAAGAAAGCCCAAATAATCTGATTTTTAAATGGGTAAAGGATTTAAATAGGTAATTCTCCAAAGGTGAAATACAAAAGGCCAGCAAGAATATGAACAGATGCTCAACATCACTAACCATGAGGGTATGTATAATTAGAAATGATTTAAATAGTTATTTTGATACTAAGCATAGCTTGCCCTGATAAAAAATAAAAATTAAGGGGGAAATAGTCTATAAGATGGCTTCTTATTGCCCCTTCCTGATGCCTCCATCACCACCATCCTCACGGTCCTCATTGTCTTCAAATAGAAGATTCAATTCCCTGCAGGGTGTCTTCTTTAAAAGTGCCACAGATGCGTGCACAAAACCTCATGATAAGACTTAACCTGATTTCCCCAAACTGATTCATCTTTCTACTCATCCTGGCAGCATTTATCGCTCATCCTGGCAGCATTTATGGCTCTTTCCCGGCTTCAAGAAAAAACCTGAGTCATCCCAATCTCTGTTTTGCCTACAAGCCTCCACTTGCTTCATTCCACAAATGTATCTCCCCAGCATCTCTGTGCCCTTACCCTGTCCCCACTGCCATTGTCTTGCTTGTACCTTGTCCCTGGCTGGGCTGCTGAACAGTTCTCTCCTGACCCCCCCACCCACGCCCCATTTTCTGCCCTGGGCTTCTCTCCTAGTTCACTGTCCAAGTCTGCTCAAGCAGCTTGAAAAAGTACCAAAGCCTGGGTGGCTCATAACAATGAAAGTTAATTGCAATTTAATGACTGGGAAGTCCAAGACCAAGGCAGACTGGGCATCTGTTGAGGCCCACTGTCTCCTCCACAGATAGGTGACTGTCCTCTTCAAGTGACTGACCTCACTTGGAGGAAAGGGCAGCTGTCTCCTGAGCCTCTTTCATAGAGAATGACTCTCATCCCCAAAGGCTGTGCTCATGACCAATCCCCATTCAAAGGTTCAGCCTGCTAATACCATCACACTGGGTGTTAGGACTTCACATAGGAACTCTGGGGGTACACATAGATTCAACCTACAGCCCCCACCTTCTGAACAGTTGCCAGAAAACTCTACTCCACAAATTTGATCATTCCTCCCCTATTGAAGTGCCTTCAACGCTTCACCAGAATAAACTGCAACCATGGCCCCTCTACTCTGGGCCCTGCCAGATGCTGTAGCCCTATCTATGTTCCTTTGCACCTGGCACCTTCCCTTCTGTCAGCCCTGTTGACAGCTCTGGGATTCTGGCCCCAGTGTGCCCCCAGCTGCCTATCTGACTGACCCCCGCTTGTCCTTCAGGTCTTTGTACAGACAGGTCCTCATCCCCAAGCAACTGCACTTGGCCCGAACTCCCCACTCCAGAATACGGCAGCATTCAGAACTGTCTACATTTCCCTTGTCATGGAGATTTTCATGGGGTTTCCCCCTCACCTCCTTGGGTTCCTTTGAGTAGCCCAGTAACAAAGAGAGGTCAGCGAGAGGAAAGACAGGTTTGATATTGTGCACATGAAAGTCCCCAAAAGACAGACCCTTGTGAATGACCAAAACAGCCTGCTTCTGGAGTTTTGAGACAGAAGTGAAAGTGTGAGGAATAGATAGGATAAAGAAACACTTGCAAGTTTTGGTTTGGACAACTTAGTGAGCTAAGCCAGTTCCTTTACATAACTTCCCCTCCCTGTCTCTGACCAAACAGGGGTCTCTCTCTCTGCTTGGAGGACTCTTTTCATTTCAAGGATGAACAGAGAAGAGGGTCATGCGTCTACCCATTGTTTCTTTAATCCAGAATAATTAATATGCTTTCAGTGGACTATTGGGCTGACTTGATATGGGCCCAAGCATCCCATCAGATGCTTGGCTCCAGAAAGAACAGAGACCAGCCCTTCCTTTGTGTGACATGCCCTCACTGAGCTAGTATTTCCAGCTCTGCACGCCATCTTTCTGCCTTCATCACTGGTGTTTAGAAAAATACCTGGCATGCAGTGGGAACTTGATTAAATGTCTGTTGGATTAAATTTTAAAACCTTTCAGTTTAGTTAACATTAATTAATTAACTGCCTTCAAAGTGCCTGTGGAGCAGTGAGGTGCTACCACTCCTGGGGTTTGTAACCTAGTGAGGAAAGAAAGCAGCAGAGCTCCTCAGAGAGCCTCAGGAGGAGAAGTCACCGTGCGGAAAGGGAAGCAGGAAGCCAAGGACTTGGACCACAGTTCCTGGGAACTGAAACAATAAATGTGTTTACCTCTCCCTATGTCACTGAGAGACAAATCCAAAATGCCCTCACTTTTAAAGGTGAGTTACAAAATAAGGGCTTGGATATCACACCTGAAAACTGCATAATATTTTAAACCAGTGCTACCTCAATAAAATTTCTTCAAAAAAGGAGTGACAAATGATTCCCACATTGTACTGAACACTTTGAATGGCTAATTCCATTTATCATACACACCTTGAGTTATGTTCTGTATTCTGCTGGCTTGATCTTTAGCATCATTAATGTTTAAGGTAATATAAAAACTTTAATTTATACTTAACTGAGCTACTGATAGTCACTGGATAATTTACCTAGGTTCTTTCTAAGATATAACACTAAAATATTAATTACTAATACCAAACGAGATTTTAAACTGAATTTTAATTTTAATTTTCCAGTTCAGTCAAAATTAAAATTTAAGCTCAAAGCATAATTTTAATTCCATATTCTTCTATCTCACATTTTTATGTACTATGCTTGCTCTCGAGAAGTCATATATTTGTCTATTGATAAATGTCCATTTTTGCTACTTTGAGAAAATATACTAAAAAGATTTGATTTTTAAAAGTTAGATTTAGAATTTAGAATTCTACTCTTCTTTAGAATTAGAGTTAGTCAATGTGTTTATATTCATCTAAAATTTTTGGATTGACTTCTATTTTATTTATTTTTATTTTTGTAGGGCATAAAACAACCAACTTTCTTGTCAGATCATTCAGTATATAATTTGTGCACAGAGGGCACAGTTCTCTGGGGGAAGCTAGGGCTACCTAGCTACCTCCATGCGGCCAGGGGCTCTGCCCCTCTCTGCCTCAGTGTCCAGTTGGGAGGGGGTCACACCTGGAGGGGAGCCCTCGGGAAGGGGGTGCTCTCACAGACGGCGGTGCAGTCGGTGACTGGGAGACAGGGGGTCCCCCTCTGGTTCATTCCCACCTCAGCCATTCCTCAGCTTGGATGAGGAAAAACAACCCAGATACAGATATAGAAGAGATAGAGAAATAAAGACCCTGAACACACCCATCACCTGCCCCAAAAGAGCACAGTCAGAACTCTAAGACACAAGATGGTTGAGGATGAGAGGGAAGAACACTGACAACATGTCTGGTGCTGGGGCTAAACTTCCCACCCAGAGACACTTTCAACGTGAGCCAGGAGCTCCCCCATCTCAACGGGGAAACAAAGCCACAAAGATGTATAAGGAATGGGTAAAGCTACTCCACACACCAGACCTACAGGAGGTTTGCTGACATGCTCAGAAGGGCTACCTGCCCTAAGGTTATTCATGGAGAACTGATCAGCCTAGTCTTCAGTCCCCTAGGAATGCAGGACTTCAACCAGGAGGACACTGCTTCAAAAAGAACCAACAATGAGAAAGGAACTGGAGTGACCAGAAGAGGGACCAGACGGAGGGGAAGAGGAAGGAGGGGGGAAGACCATGCCTACAAACACAAGCTATGTTAGCAAACAGTAATAAAAGTAAAAATAAATAAATTTTTTAAAATAAAAAATAAATAAAAACTGTATAAGTGCAATGAGAAATTCCTTATGAAAATTTCAACAAAGTAAACTTAAGAAAACCTACACAATAAATTATCATTCTTACTATACCTATGTAAATAACCAACCAAACCTAATGAGACTAATCTAATCTTGTTTTTTGAGGTTTTTGTTGTTGTTGCTGTTGTTAGAGACTAGGTTTTACTATGTTGCCCAGGGTAGTCTTGAAACCATGGAATCAAGTGATCCCTAGCCTCAGCCTCCCAAGGCTGGGATTAAAGGCACACACCACCGTGCCTGCTCAGTCTAAACTTGTAATGAAAAATAATCTTTCAAAACTCTTTCGATTAAAAGAGGGATACTGTAAAAAGTAAATGAGTGTTCAGTGGAAATATATATATATATATAGTTCAATTGTGAGTTATCAGTTGTGATCACAGTCATTCTCTGCAGATCCTCATAAATTGCTAGTGCCAGATACGCAAATATTGCCTTTTCTGGAGATTTCATTGACTTCGCCCCACTCTGTGGAAAACCAGTTTTGGTTCCAACCTATCAAATGAAGTAGATTCTGTTATCTACCCAAAATGTTAATCTTTACAAATTTTAAATTATTACAGTGCTTTTCAATATCTGGTATAATCCATCAATAATTCTTACAATTTTTCTCCCTTCTTTCTGTCTCAGTGTCACTATGAACCAGAGCCCAGGTCCTGTGTGAACGGTAGGACCCCGCAACTTGCCATTTTCTCAGGTCTTGAAGAGTCACCTTCACTGGAATCTGAGTACTTGATGCAAAACCTTAAGGGCTGGTCACTGCAGCAGACAAGTCACAAGCTCCCTGCACAAGCCACTGTCTGAACAAGTAAGGGGAAAAAAACAAACAGAAAACACAGAAACTGTCTAGAAAAACCCAAACAGTTGAGCACTTCACCAAGAGTATTGTCTCCTAACTTTAGAACGTGAAGAAATGTATAATCAAAATGTATACAAAGACCATATAACCAAAAATGGTCTCCACTGACTTCTTAGAATTCATTGCACAGGTGACCTCTAAAATTCAACATCTGGTTTTTAGTATAACATTTGAAGTTAGTGTTTCTCTTTTTCATCTTAGGAATCCTCTTGTAAGATACCCAACCTCCAGGACCGTTCAACAACCTACTTTTGTTACCACCTCTACACAGATAGTTTGATGAGTTTTTCAGCAAAGACACTATAGAGACCATTTCTTAAGTGTCTTGCCTCTCCCTTCAGGGGGTTTATGATCACTTTTCAGTTATTTCAAAGCAATTAATACTCAACTTGGACAAAAGTGGGAACTGACCATACTGAACTTTTCTGAGCCCCCCCCCTTATGTTTATCTGTGTTTCCAGAAAACAGTGATGGCTAAGTATTCCCCACCTTTTAGTAATCTGAGGAAAATCTAAAGGCAAGGACCACCTACACAGCAACATTTTGAGGTAACAACAACTTCCTCCTTCTCCATGACCTCCAGCTGGGTGGATGACCCCCTACCTACTACTACACAGCCCCAATCTCCTTTTTTTTTGAGACTAGATCTGCAATTTTTGCTTGTGAAACCGCAGGCTCATGTTGCCCGGGGTACCACAGACTCAAGCAATCCCCAGGCTTAGCTTCTCAGGTAGCTGGGATTACAGGTGTGCGCCACCACACCCAGCTATTTTGGGGGGACTAGGTCTTGCTACGTGTCCCTGGCGGGACTCAAACCGTGGTCCCTGGCCCTGGCCGCGGCTTCCTAGGCTGCCGCTTACAGGCATGCGCCACCATGCCCCGCCCCCAGTCTCCTTCTTTAAGATATTGTTCATTAATCAAATCCTCCCTTTTATAATAGCCTGCATTATAATGGTCTGGCACACTTTGGTGAGATGAAGTCTCATTTTACCATCCAGGGACACTTTTGAGCATGAAACTAACAAAATTTCAAAGAATATTTCCTTATTGATCAAATATTAAATTGGTAGACATATGTAACAGTTATATTTAAACTCTATTCAAATATTTAAAAAATTGTTCCTGAAAATAAAAATAGCATATATCTCTTGATATTAAATTTAAAAAAATCTTTGTACTGATCATCAAAATAACCTTCAGATTGTACCCAGAACAACATTAAAAATAACATTAGCATGTAAAAAAAAATCATTCTGGGTGCTTAGTCCCTTATTTCAATCCATTTCTTAGTTATATTGGTTTCAACACAGTAGTATCTTTTTCAGAGTCTATGTGGTCCTATTTTTAACTTTTTTCATAAAATTGCTATCAATCTTCTTCACATTTACATTTCATGGTTGATGTATTTGAAACTGACCTTTCTCTTAGGCCATAATATTTTTCACTGAGAAAATACTCTCTTCAAGAGTTGACGTACTGATAAGGTCAGAGCAAATGCTGCTTAATGGAGGAAATGCACAATTGTAATTTTTTTCGTATTAAATTGTGAAACTATCTTGGCTCAAAAGCCTCACAGGGTCTTGTTTTGGCTCCATTCAGAATATCTATCGTAAACCAATAGCTTCATAAAATAACACTTATCAAATAAGTTATCTCTCATTATAATTCCATTTAATATTCAGTCAAATTAAGATGCTACTAACTGTTCTAGCAGAGAATAGAAAAGTGTTCAATTATAATTAGAAGTACCATCAAAAAATTCCTTCTCTGTGTGGAGATATTCCAAAGAACAACGGAGAATTTAAAACTGCATCTTATATGCCACTAGAGTATTCAGCTCCTCTCCTGCTTTTGTAGGAAAATATTTCAACCTCTTCTTTTTTTATAATTTATTTATTTTAATTTATACGCATATATATATTTCATATCAATCACATCATTGTGGTCCCTGGGGGTCCACCACTACCTCCCCTCCCTGGCCACTCCAGCTGGTCCCCTCCTACAGTTGTGTACTTTCATTTGGTTGTCCATATATTAATGAAACCATTTGGTTTCTGTTTTTTTCCTTCTGACTTGTTTCTGCCAGTATGATTTCTTCTAGGTACATCCATGTTACCAGAAAATCATCAAATTTGTCATTTTTTATTGATGCATAATATTCCATTATGTATATATACCACTTCTTTTTCATCCAGTCATCATTTTGGGGGCATTTGGGTTGTTTCCAGGACCTTGCAATTATAAATAGTGTTGCAATAAACATCCAAGCACAGGTGTCCCTTTGTACCCACATTGAGGTCTCCTTTGGGTAGATTTCCAGAAGAGCGATTGCTGGGTCAAATGGTAGTTCCATTTTCATTAGTTTGAGGGTCCTCCACACTGTTTTCCATAGTGCTTGGACCAGTTTACAATCCCACCAGCAGTGTAAAAGTGTTCCTTTCTGTCCACATCCATGCCAGCACTTGTTGTTGTCTGTTTTTTGGATGTGGGCCATTCTTATTGGTATAAGGTGGTATCTCATTGTGGTTTTGATTTGCATTTCCCTTCTGCTAATGATGTTGAACATTTTTTCATGTGCCTGATGGCCATTTGGACTTACTCTTTGGAAAAGTTTCTTGTTAGATCCTCTCCCCATTTTTTAACTGGGTTCTTTGCTCTGCTTTTAAGTTGTGTGAGTTCTTTGTGTATCTTTGTTATCAGACCCTTGTCGCTTATATGGAGGGTGAAAATTTTTTCCCACTCATTTGGGATTCTTTTTGTTTTTTCCTTTGTCTCTTTTGCAGTACAGAAGCTTTTTAAATGATGTAGTCCCAGTTGTTTATGTTTTCCTTCATTTTTTTGCCATCTATGGATGTGGCCAAAAATGGATTTCTGAATTGTAACTCATGAAGGGTTTTGCCCAGGTTTTCCTCTATGTATTTTATGGTTTCAGGTCTTAAGTCTAAGTCTTTTATCCATTTTGTGTTAGTTTTTGTACATGGTGTGAGGGAGGTGTCTTGGTTCATTTTTTTGCATGTCTTGTTCCAGTTTTCCCAACACCATTTATTGAAGAGGCTGTCCTTGTTCCAATGTAAGTTTTTAACTCCTTTGTCAAAGATTAGTTGACTATATATGTGTGGCTTTATTTCAGGGGATTCAGTTCTGTTCTATTGGTCTGATTGTTTTTATAGCAGTACCAAGCTGTTTTAATTACTATGGCTTTGTAGTATAGTTTGAAGTCTGGAATAGTAATTCCTCCATTTTCTCTTTTCCTGGTCAGAAGGTTTTTAGATAATCAAGGTCTTTTGTTATTCCATATGAATCTCTGCAATTTTTGTTCTATATCTTTGAAGAATGTTGTTGGAATCTTTATAGGGATTGCATTGAATTTGTAGATTGCTTTTGGTAGGTTGGCCAGTTTGATGATGTTAATTCTTCCAATCCATGAGCAGGGAATGTTTTTCCATTTCTTTATGTCTTCTTCTATCTCCTTTAGCAGGGTTTTGAAGTTTTCTTTGTATAGATCTTTCACGTGTCTTGTTAGGTTTACCCCTAGGTATTTTATTTTTTTTCAGTGCAATGGTAAATGGGATGTTTTTTAAATTTCTTCTTCTGTTTTACTTTTTGTGTAAATGAAAGCTTCTGTCTTCTGTGTGTTGATTTTGTAACCAGCTACCTTGCCAAACTGGTTTATTATATCAAGAAGATTTTCTGTGGATGTTTTTGGGTTCTCTACATATAGAATCATGTCATCTGCATATGATGAGAGCTTCAGCTCTTCTTTCCCTATTTGTACTCCTTTTATGTCTTTCTCTTGTCTTATTGCCCTTGCTAGAACTTCCAGGACAATGTTGAAAAGTAGTGGAGAGAGCGGGCATCCTTGCCTGGTTCCGGATCTTAATTGGAATGATTTTAGTTTTTCTCCGTTTAAGATCATGTTTGTTGTAGGTTTATCATAGATGGCTTTTATTATCTTGAGATATATTCCTTTTATCCCCCAAATTTTCAAGAACTTCTATCATAAATGGGTGTTGAACTTTATCAAATGCTTTCTCTGCATCTATTGATATGACCATATGGTTTTTGGTTTTCTCCTTATTGATGTGGTGGATTATGTTAATTGATTTTCAAATGTTGAACCATCCCTGTGCTCCTGGGATAAATCCCACTTGGTCATGGTGAATAATGCTTATACATCGTTGGATTCGGTTTGTCAAGATTTTGTTTAAAATTTTTGCATCCGTGTTCATTAGGAAAATTGGTCTATAGTTTTCTTTCTTTGTGCTGTCTTTGTTTGCTTTTGGTATGAGAGTGATGTTTGCTTCATAGAATGTGTTTGGCAGTTTTCCTTTCTCAATTTTTTGGAAAAGTTTTAGTAGTGCTGGTGTTATTTTGTCTTTGAATAGTAGAATTCATTTGTGAAACCATCTGGTCCTGGACTTTTTTTTTTTTTTTTTTTTTTTTTTTTTTTTTTTTTTTTTTTTTTT
>PVHY01012907.1:13293-24016 GCA_004024945.1 Uropsilus gracilis | reverse complement strand
TGCCTGGCCTGGGCTTTTGTTTTCAGGTAGAGTTTTGATGACTGCTTCAATCTCACTGCTAGTGATTGGTTTGTTTAAGTTCTCTACTTCTTCGTTTAGTTTTGGGTGGCTATATCTTTCCAGGAATTTGTCTATCTCATCCAGGTTGTTAGATTTGTTTGCATATAGGTGTTCATAGTAATCTCTGATTATCCTTTGGATTTCTGATGTGTCTGTTGCAATTTCTCCTCTTTCATTTGTAATCCTGCTTATTTGAGTGTTCTCTCTTCTTTGTGAGATTTGCAAGGAGTTTATCAAATTTATTTTTTCAAAGAACCAACTTTTGGTTTTGTTGATTTTCTCAATAGTCTTTTTGCTATCTAGATGATTTATTTCTGCTTTTATTTTTATTATTCCTTGTCTTCTGCTGGGTTTGGAGTTTTTTTGTTGTTCTTTTTCTAGTTCATCAAGTTGGGAGATTAAGTTATTTCTTTGGTTGTTTTCTTGTTTTTTGATATGAGCCTGTATTGCTATGAATCTTCCTCTTAAAAATGCTTTTGCTGAGTCCCAGACATTTTGGAATGTTGTATCTTCGTCATTTGTTTCAAAGAAGGTTTTAATTTCTTCCTTAATTTCTTCAGTTACCCTGTCTTCATTTAGTAACATGTTGTTCAGTCTCCATGTGTTGGACATTCTTCTTACTTTCTTTTCATTGTTGATTTCTAGTTTAATGCCTTTATGATCAGAGAAGAGAGGTGGTACTATTTTAATCTTTGTATACCTGCTAGTGTTTGCCTTATGTCCTAATATATGGTCGATTTTTGAGAATGATCCATGTGCATTTGAGAAGAAGGTGTAGTCTTTTCCTTGTGGATGTAATGTCCTATAGATATCTATTAGGTCCATACAGTCTAGATCTTCATTTAGGGCTTTTGTCTTTGCTTAGTTTTTGTCTTGTTGATCTGTCCTTTGGTGAGAGTGGTGTGTTGAAATCACCTACCACATATGTGTTCTCCCCAATGTCTGCTTTCAATGCTGTTAGTAGTTGTTTGATGAATTTTGGTGCTCCCTCATTTGGTGAGTATATGTTAATAATTGTTACATCTTTGTTATGTATTGACCCTTTTACCAATATATAGTAGCTGAATTGAGACTGTTGACATTTAGGGTGATGATTGATACTTGTTGTTCCGGTGTTGACTTTTGGAGGGTCATTTGGAGGTTAGGGTTTCCTTTTTTTTTTTTTCTGATACTTGAGATTCTGAAGTCAGTTGCTTGGTTGTCATTTTGAGGTTCTGATTAGCTTGTTTTGGTCTGCTTATTCTTCTGTTGGTTTTAATCTGAGGGCTTCTTGCAAGATTTCTTGGAGTGGTGGTTTAGTGGTAGCATAATTCTGGAGGCTTTGCTTGTCTGCAAAGGTTTTTATTCTTCCTTCGTAGAGGAATGAAAGCTTTGCAGGATAGAGTAATCTTGGCTGGCACTTTTTATCTTGGAGTTTTTTTAAAATATGACTCCATGCTCTCCTTGCTTGGAGTGTCTCTTCAGAGAAGTCTGAGGTCAGCCTAATAGGTTTTCCTTTGTATGTTATCTGTTTCTTTTCTCTAGCCAATCTCATTTTTTCCTTATCCTGGACTCTTGGGAGTTTTATGATGTGATGGGAGTTTCTTACTGTGGTTTTTCTTTCATTGATATAGTTTTGTGTTCTTTTGGCTTCCTGGATGTCAAATTTCATTTCTTTCTTCAGGATTGGGAAGTTTTCCTCCATTATTTCTTTAAATAGCCTTTCAGTACCCACATGCTTCTCTTCTCCTTCTGGGACACCCATAACTCTTAGTTTCCTCTCTTTGAGGAATCAGACAGATCTCTGACTTTTTCTTCAATTTTCTAACATCGTGTCTCTCTTTCCTCTGTCTTTCTTCTTCCTCTCGATTTCGGTGTCCTCCAGGGTACTTATTCATTCTTCAATTTCGTGCAGTCTGCTTTCGTAAATTTTCCCTGCATTTTTGAGCTCTTCTGTTGCTCCCTTTAACTCTTGGGTTTCTTTCAGGATCTTGCTCAGGTATTCAATTTTATTCTTCAATTATTTTATCTTTGTTGATGTTTTCTTTCTTGATGTTTTGCATTTCTTCTTCCAACTTATTCAGTTTCTCTGCCATGCTCACTTCTTTTTCTTTATGTTTTTCTAATTCTTCCCTTAGCTCTTTGAATGCTTGTAACATGCATAGGTTCAGCTCCTTGTCTGGAAGGTGACGCATTTCTTCAGTGTTATATTTGTTGGTTTCTAGGGTTTATCTTTCCTTCAGTGGTGTATTGGTTTCTGTGGGGCTTGCTGGGATGTTTGCCTTTTTCCTCTTTCCTGTGCTTTGCTTTCGCACTTCTTCCACATATTGAGCGATTATGCCTCTAGTATTGGCTGGCATGATGATTGGAGTCTCCTGGTAGTTTGTAGTTGATTCTTTGTGTAGCTGAGGTAAGTAATTTTTTCTTTCCTTTTGGCAGATTTGGGTGTGTGATAAGTGTATGTGGTTGCTATGGTACACTGTCTTCTTTTCTCCTAATTTATGCCTTATAGGCTTATTGGGCAAAACACCTCAATTCTGCATTCCCCTAAGAGGGGTTATGATTAGTAGATTCTATAGGGCTTCTTCTGTGGTTCTTTATGGAGGAGGAGTATAGGTGTCTTTTGTTGTTGTTCTTTTTTATTTATAGTTCGGTAAGGTAATGTTTTCTGCATCGGGGTCACGAAGCGGCCCCGGCGCTCCAGGTCCCTCTCGGGCAGCTAGGCTGCTGGTTGCACCCTGCCCCCACCTGGGGCCTGGGTTGCTGTCCGTGCTCGCGGGGCTGGCTGGGACCTTTTCCTCAACCTCTTCCTAATTGCAAATTTGGTTTTAGTAATTGCAATTTGTGAATATTTTAAAAGCTGGTTCTTGTGCTCTATTTATGTATATTAAATATTGTGCATCAAAGCCTTCCAAGTGATTTTTGATAAACTATAACTAAAATGTAAAGAATTAACTTAAACAACATTCTATACTACCAAACACATTAATTTACACAGCAGTTCAACAGCTAAATTTCTGAAAACCAACTTCTAACAGGAAGCAGAGAGTGAATATAAACAGGCTTCATTCCTTTTCCCTTTATATCACAGCTTTATTTCAAAAATCCTGAGTTGCAATTATCCTGTATCTATATAAACATCTGTGTATTTGATAACTACCACTTCCATTTGATTACTAGACTATTATAATTTATTTGAATGAAATTATAATTTATATCTGCAACACACTAATTCAAGTACACTGCTGATATTCCAGGTCTTTTTAATAAGAATATTGTTTTAAGGTATACAACACAATGGTTCAACATGCACATACACATGGTGAAACAATTACTACTGTTGTATTACACACCTAACATGCTTTTCGTTTTAGATTTAGTGAGAACATTTAAGATATAGTCCCTTAGGCAAGTTCAAGTACATACTAGGGTATTAACTATAATCACCACGTTGTACACAGAACCCCAGAACTTTTCCCTGTAGTAACTGAAGTCTTGTACCCTTGCAATAACATTTCCCCCCTCTTTTCTTATACCCAAGTCCAGGTAACTACTGTTCTTTTCTCCAGTTCTGAGTTTGAGTTTTGACTCTAAATGTGAGAGAGAGATCACAGTACCTGTTAACTACATCTCAACAAAATTGGGGAAAAGTTAATTTTATGACATGATTCTGAGAACCTCAAGAGTCTGTGAGGAATTCCCTCAGTAAGACAGAGGACTCTCTTGGAAGCTGACTTCACTTGTGATTCCTTATCAACTTATAACTATGAGTTTAAGCTAAGGCAGATTATGTTTTTATAACATAACCAAATACTTAGTGAACACTGCAGTTTTGCATTAATAATAATGAGAGTTTTAGATATCAGACTTACATGTAGAGAAGCTTGGAAGTATAATCTTGACCTGTAAGCTTGTCATCTGCCTCTTCAGCATTATTTAGGGAAACAGCAGCAGCTATAATATGTGATTTAGGTGGTACAGCAATTATATTGGAAAACTGTTGTGTGTGTGTGTCCCGTGCCGCCTTGTCCCCCCCACCCTGTTCTTTGCTCACACCACTAATCTTGAATTACTGAAGAGGCTTGAGAAGAGGAAAGCTGAAAGTGGCAAGAAAGTTTTTGTAATACAAATAGTTTTGATAACTTTTACTAAAATTTTATCTTGGGTTTTTTCAAGTTTTTTTTCCCTCCCCCAAGGAGATAGAAAGTCCTGCTCCATGGAAACTTTAATCTGAACTTCCATTCAACCACAAAATAAGGTGCTATTTGAATAGCCTGAACTAAATCCCCATTTTAGGCATCTGGACAAGCTGCAAATCTCTATTGTAATAAATAAATACATCAGGATTTTCAGAAGGGTATGATTCATCCACTTAGGACAATTAACTAGAGTCTTTTGGTAGAAAGTATAAATAGTAATTCCACTTTTCTAATAGCTTTTAATACTTTACTGATATATTGGAATTAGACTAAGAACACTTAATAAATTTAAAATTGAAATGAACTTTATAATAGGAACAACAATTATTCTGTAAAAAATTATCAAATATATATATGAACCAAAAAAATTGTTTTTACCTTGAAATATCATACAGTGTTCCATCAGTATGTGCACCCATATTATTGATTATCTCAAAATAGACCTATCTTGCATAACTTTATAATGGAATTTACCGTAGCATTCACAATAATATCAGATGTACTTTGATAGAATAAATTTCAAAATATTTATGTTGACTCCATGAATTAGACCCTCCAAATGGACAATTATCAAATTTTTAACTATATTTCTAAATACCAGTGATATGAAAATGGCATCATTTAATTTTTTGTGAGGCTCTTCTGGTAAGAGAACTAACATATGAAAACATAGGAAAAACTTTTTAACTGTGACTGAAAATAGAGAAATAATATAGAAAGAAAGTCGATATTGTCTTTTTATAACACAATAACTTTTTTTGTTTTTGTTCTTTGGATTGAGGTAACTGGCTTACAACATTGTTCGTAGTTCAGAGGTACACAATCTCCATATCAGGTGCTGTTACCAACCTATCCCATCCCCAGAACACCGATAGTACTCCACTATTGTCCATTATGTGTTGTTTTCTCTTCTCTCCCACCTCTCTGTAGGTTCAGTTATAGCCAGATTTCTAGGATTTTCTACTGACTTTATCTTATTGACTTTATCATATCCTTTGTTTTGTTCTTCTACAACACTCAGAAGTGATACTATCCAATACGCCTGTCTCTTTATTTTGCTAATATAATTCCCTCCAGTTCTATCCATGTTGTCACAAATGGAAAGATTTTATCTGTTTTTTTATAGTAGTATTCATCATGTTTATACACAACATCTTTGTGATCCACTCATCTGTTCTGGAGCATTTAGGTTTTTACAAATTGCCTATTGTAAATAGTACCACAATAAACATAGGAGGAAATATATCCCTTTAAATTAGTGTTCATATATTCATTGAGTAGATATCTAGGAATGGAATTACAAGGTCATGGGACAGACCTATTTTTAATATTTTTGAAACCTTCATACTCTTTTCTATAGAGGTGGACCAATCTACCTTCTTACCCACTGTGTACAGGAATTTCTTTTTTTCCTTGCCAATACTTGTTATTTCAGGTCTTTTTGATGTGGGCAGTTCTCATAGATGTTAGGTACAATCTCATTGTGATTTTGATTTGCATTTCCCTAATCATGAGTGCTAATCGACCAAATACATAAAAGAAAATATGAACAGAACATCTTATAGCCCAAGTTTCAGATATGTCTTTGTGGATTTATTTCCAAAAAGGCAAACAAAAGAGAGACTAAAACCACCAGGATTATATCAAACTAAAAAGCGTCTACAGAGTGTAAGATACTCTCACTAAAACAAAAAGAACAGGAAAAGATACTTGTACACCATACATCTGAAAAGGTGTTGAAAATTCCCAACAAAACAAATAATCAAATAAAAAATGGGCAGAAGATAGGCACCAAATAGGCAATTCTTTAAAGAAGACATATAGATGACTAGCAGGCACATGAAAAGACAAACATTAATTTTTAAACTAGATCGGACTCTTTTTAAGTAGAGTCATATCTTCTAGTTATGCTCAGTGGTAGATGGCATTACCACTATCGTGGATGATAAATAGTGATAATATGATCAAGATGCATATCTTGGAAACATTGAAAAATAGAACAGCTAATTTAATTTTTACAGTAAACATGCACTTGCACATTTTTATTAAGCATTTTGTTGTTCACATATTTGTGCATGTGTGCATATATATAATATATATGAAAATATATTACATACATCATTGTGTTCCCTGGGGTACTGCTCCACCCTATCATCTGTGAACCTTCATCTCAATCTTCTTGTGCACCTCCCTTCCCCAGTTTCTCCTTCCCCTCTTCATCTCCCTAGCCGCCTGCAATAGCACCACTATCAGCTGCTTTTGACTTCTTTCCTGACCCTTTTTTATTCCTATATCCCATCTATTGGTGAGATCATAATGTTTGTCTTTCTCTTTCTGACTTCTGCTAATGTAATTCCCTCTGTTCCCATCCATATTATCACGAATGCCTCATATAATGTCAGTTTTGAGTGCAGAATAATATTCCATGTTTAACTATGCCACATCCTTTTCATTCATCAGTTTTGGGATATCTGGATTTTTTCTATATCCTGGCTATTGTAAACAGTGCTGTGATAAACATCAGAGTATAGAGGTCTTTTTGAATTAGTATTTTGGTGTTCCTTGGGTAGATTCCTAGAAAAGGGATTGCTGGGTTGGATGATAGTTCCATTTTCAGTAGTTTGAGAGTCCTCCATACAGCTTTTCATATTGGCTGGACCAATTTGCATTACCACCAGCAGTGTAAAAGTGTTCCTTTCTCCACATCCACACCAGCACTTGTTGCTTGTTTGTTTTTGTTGTTGTTGTTATTTGTTTTGTTTTTTAATAGGGACCATTCATATTGGTGTAAGATGATATATCATTGGGGTTTTGATTAGCATTATTAGTGATGTCAAGCATTTTAATTTTATTATATTGGCCACTCTTTGGAAAAGAGGTGTCTTTTTAGTTCTGCCCATTTTTTGACTGGAGTTTTTGCTTTGTTTTAGTTAAGTTGTGTGAGTCCTTTGTGTATCTTTTGTTTTTAGAGCCTTATCACTTGTATGGAGGACAAAATTTTTTTCCCATTTGATTGGGTTTCTTTTTGTTTTGATAACTATCTCTCTTGCTGTGTAGAAGCTTTTTAATTTGATATAGTCTCACCACTTTATGTTTTCCATCATTTTTTAGCATCTGTATATGTGTCCTGAAAGGGGTTTCGGAAGTTTAAGTCTTGGAGTGTTGTGCCCAAGTTTTCCTCAATGCATTTTATGGTTTCAGGTCTTACATCCAAATCTTTTATGCACTTTGAGTTGGTTTTTGTATATGGTGTGAGGGAGTTGTCTAGGTTAAGTTTTTTGGCATAAATATGCACTTACACTTTCTAAGTTCATTTCCACGAAGGTGATTTAATTTAAAATCTTTTAACAAACAGTATTCTCAAATAGAATAGCAGTAATTTACATGAGTTGAGAAAATCCATAACAAATTAATTAAAATATACAAACTTAAACAAGAAAAATTTGAAATACTCAAAGATACAAAAGCAGACTTGAGCAAATATAAGAAACAGCTCAACATGGTAAAGATAATGCTTCTTCCATAAGTAAATATATAAATGTTAATATTATCACAATAAAAATATTAATAAGCATTAATGAACTATGTGATAATACCACACTTAAAAGTTTTTAAAGTATGAATCAAAATAAGGAGGCATCAGGAAAAATATCAATAAAATATACTGCATCAATAGAAAAAATCTGCATGGCAAAAGCATTATAATCAAAATCAAAGATCACTGGCAAAATGAAAGAAAATATCTGCTACATTTACTACAAAGGGGAATATATGTTTTCACATGTTTTACTCACATTAGAATTTTGATCCTTTCCCTGTTAAACATGTGAACAGATGATTTACTAAAAAAAAAAAAAAGATGTAAAAATAGCTATGCCCAACAATATGAAAATATATTCAAATTCACTCATGATTTCAAATTTGCAAATTAAACCAATGCTGAGATACTATTTCTCACCAATCAGGTTCACAATAATTAAGAAGTGTGATAACACACTCTTTTGGTGTGATGATACAGAGCAAGTCATTCTCATACAAAACTGATAAAACTGAAAACTTACACAGTCCTGTTTGTGGGGAATTTGGCAGCAGCACTTTTAAGTAGTAGTATTTTTTTTTTATTGTGACAAAATGTACTTGACAAATTGCATCCCTTTAGCTATATTTAATTGTGGTATTATGTATATAGTCACACTGTGCAACCATCACCGCTATCAATTCCCAGAAGTTTTTCATCATCCAAAATAAAACCACTGTACCCTTTCCCTGTACCCAATAACTCTACATGCACTCTTCCCCTAGCCCCTAACAACCTTTATTCTACTTTTCATTTCTACGAATTTGACTACTCCAAATACCTTATATAAGTGCAATCATATGGTTTATTTCATATGGTTTATTTATCTAAGTGTGGTGTTTCTGATACATGTTGTAGCATGGACCAGAATTTCATTCATTTTTATGGCCATATTCCATATTCTATTGTAAATACACACCATATTTTTTCTGATCATCTGTGGATACTTTGATGGCTTCTGGCCTTTGGCTATTGCGAATAGTTCTGCTTTGAAAACAAGGATACTAGTGGGTGAACCCTGCGGAATACATAGATGTGAAATATATACATACACAAATTATTTTTTTAAAACTCAGAAAACAAAAAAAAAAAAAAGAAAACAAGGATACAGGCATCTGGGTACTTGCTGTCAACTTTTTGCAACTTAAATGCTAGATGAAATGGTAGTTGTATGTTCAACTGTTTGATGAATTGCCAAACTGTTTTCCATGGCTATGCTTTTTTGACCCAGCAATACTACTTTTAGTAATGTACCTTGAAGAAACACACCCAACAATATAAAAACATATATACACAAGGTGTTTGCTGCAATAATATTTATAATTGACAAGATGAGAGCAGCTTCAATACTATATATACAAGAGTGGGTGAACTAAATTACAGCACGTCTACCTAATAGAACTACTAATCAGATATTAAAAAGAGAAAAGAAAACTTTATGAACAGATAGAGCAATTTCTAGGATATTATTAAATTTTACTATTTCTAATGTGCTACTTTTCTTTCACTAAAAATGACATAAAAATGTATATTTCCTATATCTGCATACTTAAAGAAGAGAAACTTAGAAATGATAAAACCGGAAATTAAACTTTTGTGGGTGAGTATGATAGGGAATAGATAGAAAGAATAGCAGAAGAGGAAGGAAGCAAGAAAGAGGAGGAAGCAACTGAATATTTTTTATAGTGTTGACTCTTAAAACATAATTGTATTTCACATACTTTAAAACAACTAAAATCAATAGGAGCATGGAGAGAACTCAAAATGAAATACAAATAGTAACAAGTAGTTATACAACACATAAATGACAACCACACTGAAGAGGATAGAGGGAAAAGAAATTCCTTGAAGTAAATTTGGGAAATGTCATTTTGACTTGGTATTGTAAAATTAAAAGCTAAAGACACTGTTTACAAAATCTGCAACCTAGTTAGTAAACGTATTTATAACAGGGATATGGGCTAGTTATTACTACTTATATATACTAAATTAAACAGAAAGCAATTATAGATAAAGAGCCTAGTTCCTCAATTTCAGAGAAAGAAGTTACAAGTCAGGCTAGAGGGAAGACAACTTCAATCCTGTGGTGTTAGGCTACAGTCCAAGGTATTAGTATGAACTCATATGTGTCTCTTGAGTATAGTGATATAGATGCAGAAATAAATCAAGATGCCTATGTACATATGGATTAGTACACACACACACACACACACACACACTAACATACATATCAGTTCCTTGTCTGCTGGGACAGTCTAAAAGCAATGATAACTGAGTGGCAGCAGTGGGCATATCCAGTGTATGGATCTTGTTTTCTAAATAAAGTGAAATAAATGAAACCATCATTCTCCTCGGAGGTGCAGTTGTTTCCAAGGCTACAGTAGGAAAATTCAGATGACCTTCTAAACTCTTCTCATGCCAAATACCTGAAAATGCTCCCAAAAGAACAGGGCCCATTCAAAAGAACACGTAACACCAGTGGCCAAAGCTCATTCTGCACAAGAAAAGAAATAATGATAGGAGGCAAGAAGACAGGGGATAGCTTGAGTTTGCGGGTTTGAGACTACTCTGGGCAACATAGGGTGACCTGGTTCTTGAAAAAGTAGCCGGGCGCAGTGGCAGGCTCCTGTAATCCCAACTACCTCGGAGGCTGAGGCAGGTGATCACTTGAGTCCATGGTAGTCTAAGGACTATCCTGAGCAACATAAGGAGACCTAGTCTCAAAAAAAAAAAAAAAAAAAAAAAAAAAAAAAAAAAAAAAAAAAAAAAAAAAAAAAAAAAAAAAAAAAAAAAAAAAAAAAAAAAAAAAAAAAAAAAAAAAAAAAAAAAAAAAAAAAAAAAAAAAAAAAAAAAAAAAAAAAAAAAAAAAAAAAAAAAAAAAAAAAAAAAAAAAAAAAAAAAAAAAAAA